>BQNB010138928.1:0-17629 GCA_026074375.1 Tanacetum coccineum
AGCTAACAAATTTTTCAAAAGGCCTAAATTTTATAAAACCCCCAAATTTTAAGAAAAAACACTAATTTTAAAAATTCTAAAGACTAAACTATACAAAACTCGAAACCATAACAAAAATTCAAAAAATTTAATGCCATAGTTTTAAGAAATTCAGACACGTTTCAGTTTTATGTCTCAAAACAGGCCAAAGTATACCCCTAATCCTAACAGGGTCTTGTCCAAACAACTCCTAATTCGACGCCATAATTGTAAACAATGCAAACATAGTTCAGTTATGTGTTTCAAACCCTACGGAAGTACACCCTAATCCAAACAGCCCTCAACTTGCGGCTGTTTCAAACCCTACGGAGTACACCCCTAATCCAAACAGCCCTCAACTTGGGGTCGTGATTTTAAGCATCGCAATAACCATAAATTTCAATAACGCTTGAAATATCAAAAAATGTTACTTGCTATATACATAATGCAACAATCACAATTTTTAACTCTACGTAAACGTTACAACTACGAAAGATAAGTGTAGATATAGACAATCTGTTTGTACAAAGAAACGGGGCGTATCACATATCCAACTAAAAATTCGCAAAAAAACACTAAAATCAGAAAAAAGTTGAATTTTTTTATCAATTAATCATGTAAATCTGATGCCATCCAATTCCAAACACCCCTTAATCATTTTCCCCAATCTTTCCTAAAATCCTAAAAGTTTAATTTTTTTATCAATTCATCTAGTAAATTTGCTACCACAATTTTTGAAAGATCATAGAAGACATACCACTGTGTCGTCTCCTTCTATGAGGTGCGTGAAGCAGGAACGTGCTTTTTATCCACAAAACACAAAACTTGGATCAATACAATAGTTCTTCCATCAATATAATAGCTCCATATCCTAAAATTTAAAACCGATAAAATTGACCCTATTAGCTTTTCGAGAAGCCCATAAGCTTAAAAAAAAGAATAAGCTAATCAACAAAGCATCAAAAGATTCTATAACAAAACACTTTATCAAACACTTGATATGTGAGGTGAACAAATTAACAAAACAATTACCTGTATGCACTTTGTTGCAATACTCTACTTCTAACGACCTCCTATCGAGAACCATATCTCCAATCTTCCCCAAAGTAATACCCTCAAAACTGATCGAAAAAAGAGCAAAACCCACATAAAAGAAATCACTTTTACTAAACAATCGCTGCCCATTTTTTGATGGATGATGTAGGTGGTAGATTGTGTGTTCGATGGGAAGAATTTATTTGTGTTATTGAAGAAGGGGAATAAAAAAATAAGAAGAGAGGAAGGAGAGGGGGATATTAGTTTACTAATTTAGTTATTGTTTATTAGATTAAAAAAATATTATTTGAGATTACTATAGCTTTTGTGAGGTAAAGCACTATGACAAAAGTTATTTTTGATAATACCTAAATTAAATGTGATAATATATAAATAATGTTTTGCAAAGTAAAATACAAATTGGATAATAGAACAGTTGGTAAACCTTGTTGCATTTATACCATAGGTCAAGAGTTCAAACCTTGCCATGACACAATGAATATTTTTAATAAAATCCCGAAAATTATATTATTTTATTTAAAAAATCCAAAAATTAAATCATGCGTGCCATGTCATAAACTCTATGTTCCATGTCATAAACTTTGTGCCATGTCATCTTTGAGGTGGCGCCATGTCACTAATTCATATTAATCCAGTCATAGTTAGCCCCATATATATGTTATAGATATATATATATATATATATATATATATATATATATAATATATATTAATAATATCATATATATATATATATATATATATATATATATATAATATATATATATCTATTAATAACAGAGAATGGTTTGTATGAACAGCATAAAACGACGCGGTTGAGGAAGCATGTCAAAGTGGGATTGGTGTCATTGCTGAGTCCGGTGGTAGTATAAGGGACAATGATGCAATCAACTGCTATGACAAATATAACGTCTCACTAGTCTTCACCCGTGAGGCACTTCCGACACTGAGTATCAAGAGCTAATAATTTAGGGCCAAGCAATATCAACCGAAAACCGAACCGAACCAAACCGACCTTATTCGGTTCGGTTTTCGGTTTTATCTAATTATGGTTTTCGGTTTTACTCGGTTCGGTTCGTGTCAAAACTAAGAAAAATACACCTAAACTATATAAACCGGTTTCACTTTGGAGTTTTTTTTAATCAAGTTAAAAGTAAATAATTGGTCTAAAGAATTCGATATAAAAAACCTTATCTTTTTTTATCTACAAGAACAAAGTTACTATCACAAATAGCACATAACGTGTCCACCACTAACCCAAGTTCAAGTCCGAAACCTTGTTTTAAACGTGCGTATTAATATTGATATAAACCTAATAATTTTGGCAAAGTTGTTAAACAGGCAATCCCCATCATTTATTTATAGAAATAAATCATCCATATATCAAGTTTTACTGATGTGACTTTTATGGCAAAGTTTCAACATAAGTGATATGTTAGTTTTATAAAGATTTGGTTGGTATTGGTAACACTCCCATCACGTGGTTGGTGCGAACAACTAATGTTCACCAAGTTAAACCCACGTCAATACAAGAATCAGTTTATAATCTCTTAGGTCGAAATTGTTGGAAACATGGTTTAGCAAAATGAGTTTTTGCTAACTTTGGACATCATTTAATATATGTAGATGTTATATATACTTATATATGATTGGGGCTTTGCGTTCTCCTCGAAGAGAGCTTCGCAACGAGCTAAAGTATGTCCAAAGTGGAGTTAAGATGAATGAGATATCGTGTCTCAAAGTGAACACAATGACTCCGGTGGATCGGCCTCTCGCCCTATCTTTTTGCTGCTGATTTTGTTTCCTTATTAGATAATGTTTATATTCTATGTATATTTAAATCACAGATTTATCTAAATACATTTAGATATATATCATATTTAAATTAGCTTGCTTATTTGTTACTCCTTCTTGCAACCCGCAAGGGTATTACCTACGTAAGCATGACATTCTCATTCGTATTTTTAAAACATTCAGAAAACGAACTCCTATTAAACCATAACGCAACGACATTACAGCCTTTTCAGCAGTTCCTTCGATCAGAAACACTCGTCCTTTTTTCGTAATCTTTCAGGCAAGTTGTCTAGTCCGGTTGTACAACAGCTTTGGACGTTGTACCCTGGGAAACAAACGGCGAATCTGTTTTAAGGGAATCATGTTAAACACGAACCTCGTTCTTCGTTTACTGTTTTAATTATTTTCTGTTAATTGCGTATTACTGTTATTCGATTTACGTTAATAAAGTGTGCAGGTTTCCCAACAGTCTTAAAACAATTATGTATGTAAAACAGAATTTAAATTTAATCGATATGAAATTTAACAAGTTATTTAAATAAATTGTTTCGTCTAGACCTAGATAGAGTTTCGTTGGAAATTGGTTTAACATAAACAGACTTTAATTTACAATTTACAGATACATAACGTTTTTTTTTTCAGAATCGGTTACGTAAACATAGAAACCAGGATTGAGTTTCTATAAAACTGATTTGATCTAGTACAAGCAGATACCGTTTGATACAGTTTGTGTTTAATCTTTCAAGATGACTAACACTCAAACTCCTCCTCCTGCGACTACTGTTGTGATCCCAACCGGTGCGCCGGCTACCAACATAGTGGCTAATCATGCAGAGAAACCAGAAAAGTTCAATGGTCAGAACTTTAAAAGATGGCAACAAAAGATGTTCTTCTATCTCACCACCTTGGGTCTTGCACGGTTCTTGAAAGAAACTGTGCCTCAGGTTGAACCACTCCGAAGTCCAATCCTTTAATTCACCAAGTCTGTGCAAGCAGTGCAAGCATGGAAACATTATTCAGATTTTTGTGTCACAACAATGTTTTCTGAATGGGTTGATAGATCCTTTGTAGAACGTGGTACTTGCAAGACTACGACTGCTTAAAGATGTTATGGGAGTCATTGAAACGCAAGTACAAAACAGAGGATCGCTGGTACAAAGAATTCGTGGTATCTCGGTTTTTGGATTACAAGATGTTGATTTCAAAAGAACGTGATAATCATTTCAAGACCTGCAGGTTTCTGCTACACGACATCCATGTGCTGCGGGAAATGACTTTGATAGAAACTTTTCAAGAGGCTGCTATAATTGAAAAGTTACCATCCAAGCTGGGTAAATACAAAACTACTTGAAACATAAGCGAAAGTAGATAGTGTCGAAGACTTGGTTTTCACTCTGCGTATTGAAGAGGAAAACAAGCTTGCTCAAAAGACACATATCAACTGATTACAGCCAAGGGCTAGGTAGTGGGTTGTAGTGCATTCTTGGTCATCATCGCAAGCTCTAATTCCAAAGGGAAAAGGCAAAGACAAAAGAAGAATGACAAGAAGACAAAGGAAGTCGAGTACCTTGCTCCTAAAGCTGGATTGTGAAACAGAAAGTTTCAGTGGATTTGCTACAACGTGACCATCCTGTGTACTCGTACTGCAAATATGCAAGATGTCCGAAGCGGGTGAATCCAATGTCAGAATAAGTATTGTTGAAAGATTATGTACATGATAGCGTTGGTTGGTCTGAGCCGAGTGTTGCCATGATTTCATTCTGAGGTAAACCTGTAGGTACTAATCATTTGGTTGGTGGATGATACTGGGGCAACCCCCATGTTTTTGCTGAAATGAGTTAATTTTAACTCTTTCAAGCGTTACAATAGACAAAAGTTTGTATATGGCAATTCTGCAACTGCTGATATCAAGGGCGAAGGAGATGTTGTTTTGAAGATGACATCCAAAAAAGAGCTCAAGTTGACTAATGTCTTGTATTTCCGGATTCGTAAGAATCTTGTGTCCGGTTGGCTTTAAAAACAAGTTTTGGTTTCGTTTAGTTTGAGTCTGATAAAGTTGTTTTTGTCTAATATCAAATGTATGTTGTAGGGTTATTGCCCTAAAATTGTATGTATTTAAGCTCAATGGTAATGGTTTTATTATCACTAAGACATCAATAAACTGAACTTCTACTATGCTTACTTGATTTGATCTTCTAAAGTAGGCCTGCTCGTATTTGGGACATGTAAGATTTTAATTCATTGCGTCGTTTGATTAAATTTTATAGCAAAAGCATACCAAACTGCCGATAATAGATTCTAAATATAAATGTGAAACTTGTGTGAAGCCAAACTTACAAGAACATCCTTCAAAAAATCGGTTAACCGAACACCCGAACCCACATGATATGTACACCAGCAATACATATGTATTTGAAATCACTACCCACTAATGGTGGCAATAAAGTACTTTATCACTTTAATTGCATTTTACAAAGTATTGTTTATGTTTACTTGATTGAAAAGTAAAAAGACATAGACAAGTTTGTTTTAATAAAAACGAGTTGAGAATCAACATGTTAAGCAAAATCAAAGGTTGTACGAAAGTGATAAGGAGGTGAAAACGTTCTCCATATCGCCGAGTTATGTGCTGCAACATGGAATATAACACTAGTTTACTGCTCCCTATTCAACCTCAGCAAAACTATTTGCCGAAAGGAAGAACCGTACCTTGAAAGGAAATGTTTTTACAGCAAATTTTTAATATGTTCTGGTTATTAGCCAGGACATAGGGGGAAGCCATTCTGACGTTACTATCTTTTAAATAAGATACCTATGTGAAAGACAAAGAAAGACTCCTTATGAATAAATGGTATGGTAAACGAAAATCATCATATCAGTACTTACGAGTATGTAGGCCTGTTTAGCCCAAAGTAATGTGCCAACCTCCCAAAGCCCAAAATGATTGGACCTAAATCTGTGATTGTTATATCATTGGATATGCTAAAACAGCAGTGCTTAACGTTCTTGTACATAATCGAAAAATACGAATACAAAAGAATACATAATGAAATCAAGGAATGCCTTTTTTTCATCTTTGAACACATATTTCCTTGTTTTAACAAAAGAAACTGTAAGCTCAGCCAGATTAGGATAATGAAGTTTTCCAAGATAAGAACAACGAGATGTAATGAATCTCCAAGATGAGAGACCAAGATCAAACCGAGGAAGAAAAAGTTAAACCAGAAGAAGCAAAAGGGCAAAAATGAAAATCGTTTAACCCGATTGTTCCTTTTAAGGTAGAAAATGAACCCACGTCTTCCCGAGAAACGGTAACTTCCTCGGAAGGGAACAATGGAGAGAAGCCATCAAAAGTTGAAATAGCAGCTATTTTACAAAACCGTAACGTGGTTAGCCGAGGATTTACCTCCCCTGTATTAACCACAAAGAGAGCTATAAAAGGAACTTCAAGAAAAGATGAAGCTAGATGGCACCATTGACAAATATAAAGCAAGGTTGGTAATCAAAGGATATAGACAACGTGAAGGTCTAGACTACTTTGATACTTATTCGCCCGTTACGCGAATAACCTCGATTAGAATGATACTTGCTATTGCCGCATTACGAAATTTAGAAGTTCACCAAATGGATTGTGAAAACGACATTTCTATACGGAGACTTAGAATAAAAATATAAGAACCAACCTAGAGGGTTCATAGCTCCTAGACAAGAGGGAAAAGTTTTGCAACTTGGTAGTCATTATAGGCTTAAAGCAACACCTAACCAGTGTCGATCATAAAATTGACCACACCATGTTAGAGAATGATTTCAAAATTAATGAATGCGACAAGTGTGGTTTATGGAAGGACACAAGTAAATGGATAGTCATTTTGGTGCCTATTGAATTTCGAAAATATGCTAATCGTATGGAGCAAAACAAATGATCACAAATCTACTAAAGACATGTTAAAATCAAAATTTGACATGAAGGATATGGGTTTGGCTGATGTGATCCTTGGAATAAAGATCATACGAACTCAGAATGGACTTGTGTTAAGTCAAACACATTACATACAACATTCTTAATACTCAAATGCGGGGGATTCCACTGCCAACAAGAACTCCAATTGACACCATTATGCATCTATCTAAAAATAGAGGTTTATGGAGTTGCCCAATAGAGTATTCAAGGAATATTGGCAGGTTAATGTACTTGAAGACGACCTGCCTTACATATGCAGTTAGTAGCTAAGTGGTAAACTAACTAGTACTAACAAGTTATGCACATTGGTAAAGCTTATAAAACGAGGTACTAAACTACATTATTTGAGATACAGTCCGCAATATGGAATGCATTATGACAGACATCACAGCTGTACACGAAGGATCAATGATGCAAAATGGATCTACAGTCAAGGTGCTAGATCTGAGTGGATATGTGTTTACACTAGGAGGGGCCGCTATATCTTGGAAGTCTTCCAAGCAAACTGTTATAGCTAAGTCCACGATGGAATCATAATTTATCGCGCTAGATAAATGCGGAGCGAGGCAGAATGGCTACGTCAATTCGTAGAGGACATACCAAGGTGGCCTAAACCGGTAACGGCCATTAGTATACATTGTGACAGTAAATCGGCCATGGGAAGAGCTCAAAGCACAATGTATAATGGAAAGTCTAGACATATCCGTCGTCGACATAACTCGATACGACAACTACTCTCAACAGGAGTTATCTCAATTGACTATGTGGCGTCAAAGGATAACATCGCGGATCCGTTTACAAAAGGCTTAAGCAGAGAGTTAGTTAGTAAGTCGTCCAAAGGAATGAGACTAAAGCCCTTGAAGGAATGAGTTTCTATGAAGGAAAACCTAACCTAGTTGACTGGAGATCCCAAGATCTAGGTTCAATAGGACAACCTAATCATAGAAATGTGGGGGAAGTCACGTCAATGTGGGGGAGTTACTTAACTTGTAACTTCCTAGTCCATTCCTATAACAATGTGACTTGTTGAGAGGTTAAACATATGGCTTTAATGATTCAGGTTGAAATCATAAAGCATAAAGATTCAAGATGAAATCTGAAAGTATATGTTTTTAATGATTCAAGATGAAATCACCTATGTGAGAGAGAAGTGGGGTCGCTTCGAAGGGAATTGTGGGGGGCGCAATTCCTAAGAGCTCTTGCAGAACCAGGCTAGTGTTCATGACCATAACGAACACGACTATGAGGACTTGACAAGGTCAGGGAGAGTCTTGTGTGAGTGTGTATTGTCGTCTACGTAAACAGACTTTGAGTTCAAGGACATCGCGTCTACTCAGATCTAGGAGGCTAAGTGCATCTCACAAGGGAAGGTTCAAAGGGTCACACCTACCTATCCTATGCAGGACTCAACCGCAGAAATTTTGCCGAAATTTCGTGTGTTTTCGACCGATCTCCATTCATGTGGGGGATTGTTGGAAAATTTTAGTGAAAAATGTGTTTTCACTAATTTTGGACATAGATAATTATTAGTAAATATAATTATTAAGTGTAAGGCTTTGTAACAAGCCATTATATGTCCAAAAATGAAGTTAGTGTGAATGAGATATCGAGTCTCAAAGAAGGGTAGTTGGAATGGAGAAAATTGGTTAAATTGAGTAATAACAGCTAATTAATGTGTCTTTGACTGACAATTAAATTGGGTGTTATTATTTGCAAATTAATGTGTCATTGACTGACAATTAAATTGGATGTTATGATTTGCAAATTAATGAGTCATTGACTATTATTTTAATTGGCTGATTTGCAAGATTAATGAGTAATTGATTGACAATTAATTGGCTGATTATGATTGGCAAATTAATGAGGATTAACCAGCATTGATTGCACCATATGCATATGGATGTGTATAAATAGATGACAATCTCAACCATTCCAAACACACCGGAGAAACACACACGAGAGAATAACTCCATTAAAAAGTTTTCCTGCAATCTTTTCGATCAGAAGCACTCAAGTTTCCGTTATTTTTCAGGCAAGTATGTCAGGTCCGGCTGTACAACAGCTTTGAACGTTGTACCCTGGGAAACAGACGGCGAATCTGTTTTAAGGGAAGCGTGTCCAACACGTGCCTCGTTTCATGACCTTTTACTGATTTATTTATTTATCATTCATAGTGTCTGTCTTCTGCTTCTATCCCATTATGTCTGTTATATTTTCTGTTATTTATTTCTGTTAATTATTTGTTAATTATAATATGATTTTGTTATAATAAAAAGTGTACATGTTTCCCTACATATACAACTTGTATTTTGTTCTGGTTCGCTTCGTCCACAACCTCGGGTAATTGCTTTGTGCGCTCTTAATTAACATTTTATCTAATATTTTTTTAATCTTACAAAAGATATATGATGGCAAATATTATGTTTGCATGGATAGTATGCATCCTAATTGTGTTTATTCTTTTCCTTTTTTCTTGTCGGTCTCCGACAAGTTTCTTACTGCCAGTTGCAGCGATGACACAGACGGAGATGATGCTGACATGGAAACAATTTAGTGTTGAGATGGTGATGACATGTCACATGAGTGGCTTAAATGTTTTGGTTTTGAAAGCTTAATGACTATTTTATAACTAAACATAAGTATAGTGACTTAAATAAATAAAAAAATTGTATAGTGACCTATATGAATATTTTAAGAAAGTACAGTGGTCTTGTGGTGCAAAAACCCCAATATTGTCACATACATGTTCATATATGCAATCTTAAAAAAAAAACATGGTTTCCCCAAAAAATCAGATAGTACAAATCAGGTCGAACCTCTGCCGAAGGTCAATCCTCTAATGCACAAGCTGTGCAAGCTGTGGAAGCATGGAAACATTCAGATTTTTTGTGTCACAACTATGTTCTGAATGGTTTGATAGATCCTTTGTATAACGTGTACTGCAAGACCACGACTGCCAAAGAATTATGGGAGTCATTGGAACGCAAGTACAAAACAGAGGATGCTGGTACAAAGAAATTCGTGGTAGCTCGGTTTTTGGATTACAAGATGGTTGATTCAAAGAACGTGATAAGTCAGGTTCAAGACCTTCAGGTTCTGCTACACGACATCCATGCTGAGGGAATGACTTTGAGTGAAACTTTTCAAGTGGCTGCTATAATTGAAAAGTTACCTCCAAGCTGGGTAGAATTCAAAAACTACTTGAAACATAAGCGAAAGGAGATGAGTGTCGAAGACTTGGTTGTTCGTCTGCGTATTGAAGAGGACAACAAGCTGGCTCAGAAAGACACTTATGCACCTGATTCTGCCAAGGCTAATATGGTTGAGCATGCTGGGTCATCTTCAAGGTCCAATCCAAAGGGAAAAGGCAAAGACAAAAGGAAGAATGACAAGAAGAGCAAAGGGAAGTCTGAGTACCTTGCTCCTAAAGCTGGGATTGTGAAACAGAAGTTCCAAGGGATTTGCTACAACTATGACCAGCCTGGTCACCGTGCTGCTAATTGTAAGATGCCAAAGCGGGTGAATCCACGTCAGACAAATATGGTGAATGATGATGTGGATATGATAGCGATGGTGTCTGATGTGTGTGCCATGATTTCTGAGGTAAACCTGGTAGGTACTAATCATGGTGGTTGGTGGATTGATACTGGGGCAACCCGTCATGTGTGTGCTGATAAGAGTATGTTTCACTCTTTCAGAGCGGTTGACAATGGACAGAAGCTATATATGGGCAATTCTGCAACTGCTGATATCAAGGGTGAAGGAGATGTTGTTTTGAAGATGACATCTAAAAAGAGCTAAAGTTGACTAATGTCTTGTATGTTCCGGAGATTCGTAAGAATCTTGTGTCCGGTTGGCTGTTAAACAAGTTTGGTTTTCGTTTAGTTTTTGAGTCTGATAAATTTGTTTTGTCTAAGAATCAAGTGTATGTTGGTAAGGGTTATGCCATGAATGGTATGTTAAGCTCAATGTAATGGTTGTCAAGAATGAAATCAATAAAATGAACTTTTCTGCTTACTTGATTGAGTCTTCTAATGTGTGGCATGCTCGTCTTGGACATGTAAATTTTAATTTACTGCGTCGATTGATTAAATTTAATAGCATACCAAACTGCCATATTGATTCTAAATATAAATGTGAAACTTGTGTTGAAGCCAAACTTACAAGAACATCCTTCAAATCGGTTAAGCGAACAACCGAACCACTTGATATGGTACACACAGACATATGTGATTTGAAATCACTACCCACGAAGGGTGGCAATAAGTACTTTATCACGTTTATTGATGATTGTACAAAGTATTGCTATGTTTACTTGTTGAAAAGTAAAGATGAAGCTATAGACAAGTTTGTTCTATACAAAACCGAAGTTGAGAATCAACTTGGTAAGAAAATCAAGGTTGTACGAAGTGATAGAGGAGGTGAATACGTGGCTCCATTCGCCGAGCTTTGTGCGAAACATGGAATTAGACACGAGTTCACTGCTCCCTATTCACCTCAGCAAAACGGTATTGCCGAAAGGAAGAACCGTACCTTGAAAGAAATGGTTACTGCCATGTTGATTAGTTCTGGTATGAGTCAGGACATGTGGGGGGAAGCCATTCTGACGGCTACTTATCTTTTAAATAAGATACCTCGTAAAGAAAAGGAAGAGACTCCTTATGAATTATGGATGGGAAGAAAACCATCATATCAATACTTACGAGTGTGGGGTTGTTTAGCCAAGGTAGCTGTGCCAACTCCCAAGGCCCAAAAGATTGGACCTAAATCTGTGGATTGTATATTCATCGGATATGCTAAGAAAAGCACTGCTTATCGTTTCATTGTACATGAATCGAAAAATCCAGATATCCAAAAGAATACAATAATGGAATCTAGGAATGCTTCTTTCTTTGAAAATATATTTCCTTGTTTATCAAAGGGAACTGGGAGCTCATCTAGATTAGATGACAAAGTTGTCCAAGATAAGAGACAAAGAGATGATAATGATCTCCAAGATGAGAGACAAGATCAAACCGATGAAGAAGAAGTAGAACCAAGAAGAAGCAAAAGGGCAAGAAACGAGAAATCGTTTGGACCCGATTTTGTTTCTTTTATGGTAGAAAATGAACCCACATCTTACCGAGAAGCGGTAACTTCCTCGGAAGGGCAACAATGGAGAGAAGCCATCAAAAGTGAAATAGAATCTATTTTACAAAACCATACGTGGGAGCTCGTGGATTTACCTCCTGGTTGTAAACCACTAGGCTATAAATGGATCTTCAAGAAGAAGATGAAAGCTGATGGTACCGTTGACAAATATAAAGCAAGAGTGGTAATCCAAGGGTTTAGACAACGTGAAGGTCTAGACTACTTTGATACTTATTCGCCGGTTACGCGAATAACCTCGATTAGAATGATAATTGCTATTGCCGCATTAAGAAATTTGGAAATTCACCAAATGGATGTGAAAACGGCTTTTCTAAATGGAGATTTAGAAGAAGAAATATATATGAACCAACCTGAGGGTTTCATAGCTCCTGGACAAGAGGGCAAGGTTTGTAGACTTGTTAAGTCGTTGTATGGCTTAAAGCAAGCTCCCAAACAGTGGCATCAAAAGTTTGACCACACCATGTTAGAGAGTGGATTCAAAATTAATGAATGCGACAAGTGTGTTTACGTGAAGGACACAAGTGCTGGATATGTAATTTTGTGTTTGTATGTCGATGATATGCTTATCGTGTTAGTATTTTAGGAGTGTCGTGAGAGAGTGGAGAGGTGGAGTCAAATTTAAGTTGTAATCTTGCGTACAATTGTGGTGTTACGGTGTGTTAAGAGGATCACATGTGCATGGGGGATATGTAATTTTGTGTTTGTTAATTGTCGATTGTATTTGCTTATCGTGCCGGGCAGCAACACAAGGAAGATTAATTTTAGATCCACCTTTTATAAGGACTTGTTGAAATCAAAGTTGACCTATGAAAGGCATATTTGAAGTGTGGGATTAGAAGGGAATTATATGGGGTTTTTTTGTGGCTTGATTAGTGTATCCTTGGAAATAATAAAGTTCCATTTGCCGACACTCAGAATTGGATTATCCCAACCCCACTTATGATTGTGTTTGGTTTGTTAATGGTCAACGCAAGACTTTACTTGGACAAAATTATTATTAATACTTCATAATATTGCGGGGCGATTCGGCAAATGCCAGGGGGGATTTCCGGCCAATGCTAGAATTGAACTACAATATCTGAGACTACCACTGTTTGATCTATCTAAAAATAGAGGCTTTTTTTTTTGCTTAGGGTGTTTGCCCATAATTTGGAAGTAGTCAAGTAGGATTTAGTTGGCAAAACATCTTTCATCATTACCACATTGTTACTGTATTTTTGATGACAGGTACTCCGCCCGATTCCTGCCTGACCTGACTTATTGGCAAATATTGCAGGGGTGTTTCGGTTAGGTTTTGTTAGTAGTAGGCTAAAGTAGCATGGGGTATTTTTTCACGAGGAGCGTAATCCAAATAGTGATGCACACATTGGGAAAAGATTTATTTTTCTAATAACGAGGGGGATTTAGGGTGGGGTGGTCGGGTGGTTGGGTTCGTCAGTATTTGAGATGTACAGTGAGTTCGTTGATTATGGACTGTGCATTGACAAGACGCCTAGCTTCGTTATTGTAGGGATAATACAGAGTTGATTTGGATGCGATAAAATTTGGAAATATTGATCACATTTTCATGATTCTAGATTGACTACGTGGATATGTGTTGTACACTAGGAGGTCAGGGGCCGCGCCGTACGCGCTTCCGCCCGCTTCCGCGCTACGCACTATACGCACGCGTTTCCGCTCCGGCGCTCCTTTTCTACGCTTCATCCGCTCCGCCGCTCGTTTGCTATCGCTATCGCTCTCCCAGCTTTGGCTCGTCTTTCGGCGCGCCTCCCGGGCTCCGCTATAGCTCGCGCCGGCCTACGCTGCTTACCCGCCTCGCGCCCGCTCTCGCTATGCATCTCGCTCCTCCCCCCGGCTCCCGCTCCGCGCTCGCGCTCCGCTCTTATTATCTTGGAGTTGGAAAAAAGTTCTTTCCAAAGCAAAAAAACTGTTATTTTTGATAGCAAGCTTAGTCACGATTGGAAAATCAGAATTTTTATTCGCACTAGAATAAATGGGGGACGAAGAGAGTGCGAAGAGCGCGAAAAGCGGCGAACAACAGAAGTGGCGAAAACGCGAAATGGCATACGTCAATTCGTTAGTTAGAGTAAGAGATCCCATTAATCGTACGAGGACATTACCATACCGAAGGGTTGGCTCCTCCTCTTAATACCGGGTAACGGCCTATCCATTCCAAATTTGTATTAGTTTATACATTGTTGGACAGGTAGGTGTAAGGAAAATCTTTGCCTAACTCCTCATGGGAAAGAGATGGAAAGATAAAGAGCTAATTTCTTATTAAATGTTTACATTGTATAATGAAAAAAAGTCCCAGACATTATCCTGAGTCGTCGACCACATCTTAACTCGATTTATTTACGACAATCATAACTACTCAATGGACGTTATCTCAATTTGACTAATTTGGCTATGTCATTTCAATGAAGGGATTAAACATCGCGGATCAGTTTTTTTACAAAAGGCTCTTAACTTTTTCTTAAGCATGAGTTAGAGAGAGTGAGAGGTTAGTGTTTTTTATATGCAGAATGAGTCGTAGTTAGTGTAGGGAGAGAGAGACGGTGTTGTTAGAGGGAGAGTAGTTAGAGTTAGTTAGTAAGCTCTTGTCTAAAGGAAAATTGGGGGATATAAGCCCTTCCCCTTGAAAGGGTAAATATACAGGAAAATAATGAGTTAGGTTTTCTCTTGAAGGGAAGGAAAAACCTAACCTAGTTTGAGGAGTATCCCAAGATTTTAGGTTCAATAGTAGTGACAACCTAATATAGAAATGTGGGGAACGGGATAGTCACGTCAAATGTGGTGGGATGTTACAGGGATGACAAAGGAAAAAAGTCCACAGACGTCGTCAATGTGGGGGAGTACGTGAGGTCGAGCGGAGGTTTGTTAGGTGAGGGTGAGTAGGGGGGAGTTGAGGTTGATGCCGTGGTGGGTTTAGATGGGTGGTTTGGATCCCACGGTTAGGGAGTTACTTTTATCTTCTGTATTACATCCTAGCCTTATTCTTATAACCAATAGTCAGGTGTGATCTTGTTTGTTTGAGAGGGAGAGCGAGTCATTCATTCCATCAATAACATATGGCTCTTCTCTTATCCTTTTTTCCTTTAATGGTTCAGGAATTATGAAATCCCTTTTTTTTTATATAGCAATAAAGTGATTTTCTATGATGAAATCGGACAGTATATGTTTCTTAATGACTTCAAGATTGAATTCCCTTTGTGAATAGAGAGATAGTCGGGGGTTCGGGTCTTTTCGCCTTCGAGGGAAATTGTCGGGTCTGATTGGGCGCCACGCAATTCCTAAGAGCTTCTTGACAGAGAACCTTGATCTAGTTTAGTTAGATAGTGTAAGTTCATGTCCATGACGGGCTTACTTCAACGGGCTACGGAATCACATTCTATGAGGACTTCCTCTTGACAATAGGTCAGGGAGCAGGAGGGTGAGTCCTGTTTGGTGTGAGTATGTATTGTGTGTGCGCCGTCTACATATATGGGATTTTTGTTGTAGGTTCAAGGGACATCGCGTCCTACTCAAGTCTGTCTAATCATGAACTAGGAGACTAAGCTGGCATCTCAACAAGGGAATGGTTCAAAGGGGTTCACAACTCTACTATCCTATGCAGAGGGTAATATTAGGACTTAAACCGCCGATATAGAATTTTTAGATATTTTTCCAGTGAATTTTGGGTTTTGGTTGGATTTGATTTCCGATTCTCTATTATTGTGCGGGGGATAGTGGGGGGGATTTGTTGGAATAAAATATGGTTTTTTTTTTATTGTCTGCCCAAAGTTTGTGGATATTTATTATTTGTCACAATCTTTGGAAAACTATTTTGTTATATGTAGTTGTTTTTTTAGATTAGTTTATCTTTATATTAGATTTGCGGCTTGCGTTTTCTCCCTCCTCCAAGTGAGGAGGGAAGCTCTCGCAATGAGCGCTCTAAAGTGTTAAGTTCCAAAATGGAACGTGAGAGATTGGGTTAAGTAGAGAGTAGTAGAAGTAAGTAGAGTATTGATTTTATGTGAGATTAGTTGACTCTAAAAGTGAGTGCGTTAGGCACGTGGATCCTCACGAAATCTGGAAGAAAATCTGGAAAAACTTGGGGAAAAAAACTTATCCTCACATTCGCCCAATACCATATGTATGATGAAAAGTGGGAGGGATTGTGGTTGTGGGAAGTGGGTGTTTTGGGATTGGTGGGGAGATGAGTTGAGAGGTGTTTGGGTTTATAATGAAACCTTGGTAGTTGCTTGTAAATCCTTTGTGGGGTTTATGTTCCCACGTCTACGCCGGTGGTGGGGGGAGGCGGGTTGGGGGGGGGGGGGGTTGGGGGTTACGGGGGGGGGGGGCTGGGGGGGTTTGCAAAAGGGGCGGGGGGCGGTGTGGGGGGGTGTGGGGTTAGGGGGGGGTGGGGGGTCCGGGGGGGGGTGTTTGGGCTGGGGGGGGCTTTGGGGGTAGGGCTCTGGGGGGGTTGGCAGTTGGGGGGGGGGTGTTGGGGTTCGGTGGGGGGTTTATGGTGTATGTCGGGTTTTTTTTTGCAAAACATTTTTTGCCAACATTTTTGTTTGGGGGGATGGGGGTGTTGGTTTGCAAAAAAAATGGAGATTTCTGGGCAAAGTTTGGGTTGGTTCCATGAACTCTATGCGGAGCCGCTGCTTTTTCCCCGCTATGCTTTCCCTCCGTCCGCTTTGCGACTTTTTTCTTTTTGCGGGACACGGGAATGGCAGTCAGCTCCGGGTGTGGTGGTTCACTACGGCGCCTATTCTTTTTTACACTGCCCAATTTTATAAGGTTCCATGAATATTCCAAAGTAGTTATTTGATAAGGTTCAAACATGGTTGGAATGGTAATGGTAATCAACAACCCTCGGCATCGTGATATTTATAGCACCCATATGGCGGATTCTAAGCTAGGGTTTTTTCTAGCTGCTATAAATTTATAGCGCCTCGTTCCATTCATGGTTTTGTTATAAGAAAAAACGAAGCTCCAAAAAATTATTATATTAAACCAATACGGCAGCAGTGCTTTGACGCTGGGACCTTCCAGCAGAGATGAAGTTATGTTAGATGCATGCAGAGTAGAGGTTAGTATTGATCGTTGTATGTTAGTTAGTGATCTTCGAAATCTATAACTCGATCCTTTCCGGTTAATCTTTCCAGGTGGTCAGGTCAGTTTGTCTGTCCGGGGTTTTTTGGTTTGTGGTTCTTTTGTACAACAAGCTTTGGAACTTGACGTATGTTTTGTACCTTGGGAGGGAAACAGGGACGTGCGAATAGCGAATCTGTTTTTTTTATTTTCGAATCTGTTTTAAGGGAATCGTGTTAAACACGAGCCTCGTTCTTCGTTCTTTTACTGCTTTATTTATCTGTTAATTCGTCCGATTCGTTTACTTGTTAATGTTATTCAGTTTGCGCTATTAAAAGTATGCAGGTTTCCCTACAACATCTGCAAGCCATTTATTTACTTTAGCATAAGCATAGAATAACATATAACTACAAAGATTATATACCTACCAATCAAATACTTATTATTTGTAACCTCAATCCAGTCAAAGTCTACCAACTTGAAAGGATATATGAGGAAACCGACTACGCTAACAGAAGCCTTTCGTACTGTAGTTGATCCATCAAACTCAAGCATGAAGGTATCATCCTTC
>BQNB010138929.1:0-17629 GCA_026074375.1 Tanacetum coccineum
TGACTAGCACTAACATGTTCACCACCAGAACTAATTTTTTCACTAGCAGACTTAATATCTGTGAAACCAGTACTAACATCTTTGAAACCAGTACTAATATCTTCAGCATCTAGTCTCCTCCTTACTCTAGTCTTAAAACTTCTCCTCTTGGTCTTGATTTGACTAAGGGCTTTAGCTAGAGTTTCAGCTGCTTCTAAACCTTGAGGACTAATATCTGTTTCTCCTGAAGATTTGCCTTGTTTGGGAGTCTCAAAAACTTCTGATTCATCTTTTTGTAAATTCCTCCCCTGTTTGGAAGAATTTTCAGCAGCCTCATCTTCTGAATCAGTGAGAACCACTCGTCTGCTCTTGACAACCTTTTCCATTTTCTTAACTTTCTTTACCAACTTCACTATTGCATTCCCCATAGTCTGTTTAGTCTGCTTAAGATCCTTCTCCAAGCTTTTAATCCTGGTCATTAACTGTCAAACCAGTTGAAAAAGATCATCTACTAACATGTGCCCTGTTTCTGCCTCATGAGTATGAGTAGGAGCCTAGGTTTGTGGAATGTCAGATTCTTGTCTAGGTGAAGATGGTTGGTGTTCAGGTGATGGTTGCTCAAAGGGGTGCTCCATGGTTTCATGTTCAGGTGCAGTAGAAGGTGATGAAGCTTCAGATGTTGGTTTAGTTATAGGTGTAGGTGGAATGGTGGTGGATTCAGTTGGTGCAGGTTGAGATGTATGTGGTGGTGGAACTGTAGAGAATAATGGTTGAGATTGAGTTCCAGCTTGATCTGCTTGACCTGATATGCGAGCCTTTTAAGAAATCTACGATCTCTGCAAACCCTGCACTGTCTGCAGGTTTCTTTAAGAATCCCACTTGGTTATGCTTGTCGCAGTATTTCATGGATGCCATTCTTTGAAATTGTAGTGAAGAGGTTGTGATTGTTGGTTATGTCAAACTAGGTTTGACTCGTTTATGTAACTTAGTACTGATTGTATCTGTTAATTGACTTTATATGCGAATAAAATGAATTGCAACTGGTACTCCGAAATAATAGTCTCTTTTTAATGAAGAAAACTATTGTAGGTGAGTTAAAATAGTAATTATTTAATTTGTATCATTATCCACTTAAATATACCCGCAATTTGCTGTAACGGTCATATTTAACGAAAAGTCAAAGTTGTTAGACCAAACAGTACTAATGACTAGTTACCAGTATTAATATTGGCCTACCAGACTTAAGTCTGGTCAACCAGTATTAACCTCATATTGTCAGAACTAACAATAAGCTTACCAGGATTAAGTAGTAAACTACCAGAATTAATTATGACAATACCAGAATTAACTCTTGCACAACTTCAGTTCTACTTTAAACCATGCTCCAATCCTTCGTGCAATCCAAGTATAACCTGAACACGTTAAGCCACAAACAAAAACATATTACAAAACTATTAGAAGACACTACGCTTCTAGATCTATTATATTCTAATAACTACTAGAATTAATATAACCTAGCATTATTAATGCTACTAACTAGTATTACTAGATTACAAACTATACATTTAATCCTCCCCTTAAATGTAGCTATGGATTTATCATACCAATATTAACCACTAAGAAATTGAACCTTGGTCCATCAAAAGCTTTGGTCAATAGGTCAGCTACATTGAAATCTGTGTGAATTTTCTCCACCCGAATGAGCTTCTTCTTATAAGAATCTCGTATAAAGTGGTGTCTGATCTCTATGTGCTTTGTCTTGGAGTGATACACCGGATTCTTCACAATGCAGATTGTGCTTTCATTATCAATGTGGATTTTGGTATTCATGAAATTGAAACCATAGTCCAACATTTGATTCTGAATCCACAATACTTGTCCACAGCAGCTTGCAGCAGCTACATATTCAGCTTCTGTTGTAGAGGTAGCCACTATTGTTTGTTTCTTGCATTGCCATGAAATTAATCTGCTTCCAAGAAATTGACAACCACCGGTTGTGGATTTTCTGTCAAGGTTTGCCCCAGCATAGTCACTATCTGAGTAAGCTTCCAGGTCAAAAGATGATTCTCTAGGATACCATAAGCCCAAATTGGGTTTGCCCTTAAGGTACTTAAAGATTCTCTTCACAGCATTAAGGTGTGAAGTCTTGGGAGTAACCTGAAAACGAGAACAAGTACATACTCCAAACATTATATCAGGCCTAGAGGCAGTTAAATACATGAGAGAACCTATCATGGATCTGTATAAGTGTACATCCACTTCATCAGCTTCCTCATCTTTTGTCAATGCCATCTTGGTCTCCATTGGGGTTATTGCAGTTTTCACACTTGTAAGGTCAAACTTTTTCAGCATGTCTGCAACATACTTGTCTTGAGAAATGAAATTTCCATCTGTCTTTTGTTTGACTTGCAATCCAAGAAAGAATATGAGTTCACCCATAGAACTCATTTGAAATCTGCCTTTCATCAAGGCCTCAAATTCATCACACCAAGACTTTCTAGTAGAGCCTTACAGGAGGCCTTATGTTGCTTACCTTTTTGGCAGGCAACACATGTATGGTCATTTCTAAAAACCTTAGAAGGTAGACCTCTTACAAGGTTTCCCTTCACAAGTTTGTTTAAGTTTTTAAAATTTATATGACCTAACCTCATGTGCCATAACTTAGATTCATCAGATGTGGCTTTTGCAATCAAACAAGCATAATCTTTTGTGAGAGAAGGTGTCTTCATATCAAAACTGTACATATTGTGTTGCCTAGGTACTTTTAGGATGTTCTCTGATTTTTCATTCAGGATCTTAAAGTAGGTGATACAACAAGACATTCACGTATCAGTAAAAGAAACCCTTGTGACTTATCACATATTTGTGATATTGAGAAAAGATTAAAATGCCCAAGTTCTTTTACAAAAGACACACTATCAAAAACTAAATTACTAACTCTTATCCTGCCTTGACCAGTTATGTAGCCTTTGCTACCTCCAAAAGTAACAGATCCCCATTTGCATTCTTCAAAACCATTCAGGTGATCCTTGTTACCAGTCATGTGCCTTGAGCATCCACTATCAAATATTCCTCTGTCCTCTATGTTCTTGAGTGGATGATCCTGCACATGAAAAAAAGAAATTAGTTTCTCTTAGGGACCCAAGCCTTTTCAGGCTTGGGTCTGCCTTGTGGTCCTTTAACATTTACAATTCTAACAAAGTTGGATCCACTATTATAATTTGAGTTTGGTCTTGTTCTCCTCCAATTATAACCTGCTGAGGTCTTAACAGTAGTGCTCCAATTTCCCTTTACAGCATGAGAATAAGTCATTCTTGCTGTATTTCTAACAATGGGTCTTCACACCGGTGAATGTGATTTTGAAAAATAACTTTTTTGATTAAACTTGTTCACCTGGGGTCTTACAGGACTAAAACTGTTTGTGTTATTGGTAGGTACTGGTTGTTTAGATCTAACAGTATTAATATTAGTCCTGACAGAATTAACATTTTGCCTAACAGAATTAACATTTGCCCTAACAATATTAACATTTGCCCTACCAGTATTAACATTAGACCTAACAACATTAAGTTGTACTGGTCTAGGTACAAAATGATTAGCACGATTAACCCTGTTTGCATTGTTCCATACTGGTTTTGCCATCCCGTTACCAGTATTAAAAACCCTTTGTTTCTTAAGCTCAGCCTCTCTTGCCATTTTCTTTTCATAAAAGTCACAATCTTTGATCAAGTGACTTAGGCTTCCACAAACAAAACACTTTTTCTTGATGAAAGAGTAACCTTCTCCTAGTTCTCTTTCCATGATTTTATTCCAATTCTTTCCTTTAACTTTAGGTGTCTCTTGATTTTTCATTTGTTTCCTAGGAGTTTTTACGTGTATTACACAACTAGGTTCAACTTCTGTTGATTTTGGTTCAGACACTACTTTTTCATTAGTTGTAACAGATTTAGATGTAGACATCTCCTTTGGTACACTTAAACTTTCTGATTCAGACTCAGAAGAGTGCTCAGAGGGATTTCCAAAAGATCCTTCACTGTCATTTGATTGACAGGAAGAATGCTCATTGGATGAGTTATCTGAATCACTAATTTCAGGCTTTTAAGGTCCCTTTTTACCATAAACATACAAAGAATCATCAATTTCCTCTTGTGGTTTAGGAGTTTAGTCCCCAGTTAAGGGATGTGGAACTCCTTTGAAACTATCAGTCTTTGAAAAACCACTGTACAAAGGTTTGTTAAGAAAATCTTCTTCTGTACACTTAAACACAATACGCTTCATTTCTTCCTTATAGCTTAAAACCTCATTGTTTGATTGTATTTCATATCCTAAGCCAACTTTACTAGTTGAAGTCATACCTGAATCAACTAATTTCCAAAGGTTTTTAGAATAATTTTTCCATGAATCTACTATTTTCTGCAATTGTTCCTTTTCTTTTACAGCTTTCATTCCTATTCTCCTATATTTTTTAAGCTTTTCATCTTTTGCATATATTTCATTTGCCTGAAATGTAAGCTGTTCATTTAGAGATAATTGCTGCTTTTGAAAAGTAACAACTTGAGCTTCTAATTTCTTAACAGCTAGAGTATAGGCAAGTATTTTTGCTTCTTGTTCACCTAACTGATTCGTTTGTTCATCACACAGTGTTTTAAGCTTATTATATGAATCAATGCAAGTTTTAGAACATAATGATACCTCATTATTTGAGCTGATAGCCATGAGTGCATGATTTGTCTCTTCTTCCTCTACTGTATGTTCTCCCCAATTGACAACACCATCATCCATAGTCAGCAAACAGTTCTGATTTTGTTCTTTCTTTCCAGCTCCTTCCTTCCAGTCTTCTTGTAAAACTTCTTCATTCGAATAGCAATCATTGCTATCTGCCAGTTTATGTCCATCTCTTTAATGTCTACATCATCAATATGTTCTAGGTCTTCATGAAGCAAGTCCAAATCTTCTGATTGTTTGGCAAAGAGTGAATAAATAACCTCATCAGCAAAACCAGCAGGAACTTCTCGTTCTGGAATATTGTTTAAAGAAGTAGAAGGAGTGTAAGTACTGTAGGGACTAGTATGACCAGACTTAACCTTGTTATTGATGCTCTTGCTGTGTGAAACAAAAGCAACATTTTGAGCACTTGTAGATGATTTTGAGGTACTTGTGAGTTCTTGCTCAAAAACCCTAACGTTATTATACAAGTCATCAATGGACAAAGTGTCAACATCTGGTTTGGTTCTCATTGTCATTGCCAGATTTGACCAAGCTGGGGGTAAAGATCTGAGAAACTTGTGATTTGCATCCTCAATTGATACTTCAGCACCATGGGCTTCCAACTGTGAGAGTAGTTGTTGGAACCTGTCATATCCCTTTTCTAACCCTTCTGAACTTGATATAGTAAATGCTTCAAACTGTTGTTTTAAAACAACTTTCTGCATCTCTTTGAATTTGCATTACCACCAAACCTAGTCCTTATAGCTTCCCAAATTTCTTTTGCATCGTCCATTCCATGAAATCTTCTCATATGTTCTTTGGGAATGGCCATAAGTAATATGGTTCTAGCCTTCCTTTCCTTTTCAACAGCACGAATTTCTGCAGCTGATACTGGTGGAAATATTCTAACAACACTATCTTTTCCAGTTGAGATTCTCTTCTTTGAATTTCCATTCTGAATTACCTTCCAAACATCATTATCAATATATTCAAGGTAATGCTCCATCTCCATGGCCCATATATCATACTCCTCCTTCTTCAGAATTGGGAGTTTGATATTTGAGATAGTGGTTGTGGTAGGAATGAGTTGTTGTTGTTGTTGTTTTGGTTTATTGGTTGTAGTACCATTTTCTGATGCATCTTCATGGTATGATGCTTCATCATCACTAAGATGTTGAGAGAAATCATCATTAGCAGGTTGAGACATTTTTCTAGATTTGAAAGTGATTGTTTGTGTTCTTGTGATTCTTCTTACTCAGAGTCCCTCTAGAAGCTTTGATACCACTTGTTGGTCCAAAGTCTTGGATCTGTTTAGCCTTTTGTAGAAAAATAGCTAACTTGAATAAATCCAAATCAACTATATGAGAGACACTGACTATGAATACTATGTGCTAATGCTGAATCTTAACACAAGTACTAAGAAGAACACAATGTAAAACTTTGCTATTCGCTATTAATTTCTATTAGAATACTATTTCAATCTCATACTAAACATTATGCCGTAGGGTTCCTTTTATACACCAAGGAAACCCTAATAGGATTTATAAACGTATGAAAGGATAATGTATATCCTTTCCTAAGCGTGTGAAAGGATAATGCATATCCTTTCCTAAGATATCTCTAAGATAACTATTATGTTACATAAACAGACTTAACTATATGAGACCAATACTAACTATAGTACTGCCAGACTTTACTTAGTACTGGCAGACTTAACTATGTCTACCAGACTTAACTCTATAACTACCAGACTTAAGTCTGTTTACAATAATTCCTAACATCTTGTTTCAAAAACATAGAAGCTTGGATATACTCGGGTTAAGTTCTAGTGATCGTTTGGGTAAATAAACAATGTTTGGGTTGTTTGGTTAGCTTTAATCTCTTCCTAAAACCCTCATTTTGTAAGTTAACTATTTCTTAATATTACATGTACTTTTCTTAATCTCATGATGCATAATTACTAGATGTACAACTAGTTTTGTAAAATAAAAAGTTAAAAGTTTACAAATCTATAAAAATGTTCTTATAAGTTTCGAATAAAAATATTTAGAATATAAGAAAAGTATCATTGTAATATTATGGTTATGTTAGTGAAATAAAAGATTGCGTAAAAAATGCTTATAGCTTATTTTGGCTTATTAATAAGCACACGATTGCTTATTAGGGCTTATTATAGTTTTGGTATAAAAAGGAAACAAGGAAAAGTTGTTTTTGGTCATTTAAACTTTCGATACTATTTTTATTTCTTATTTCTGTGTCTTAATTTTTATACTAAAAAGGGTTTTAAGCTTATTAGCTTATTTATAGGCTTTTCGTAGCTTATTCCAACTTCTATAGGTCTCGGCTTATTTTTAGTGTGTTTGGTTTGGCTTATTTTTATAAAACATGTAGCTTATTAGCTTACTTGATGCTTAATGGGCTTATTGCAAGTGTATAAGTTATCATTAAGTATGGTTTTGGCTAGTTGGGCTAACCGCCGAACAAGGCCCAATGATATCTTGGTTTATTTTTTGGCTTTTGGTTTAGCTTATTTTGATAAAAACAAGTTCTTATTTGCGTATTTTATTGCTTATTGGTCTATTTTTGGACTTATTGTATTTTGGGGTACTCGTTTGGGCTTAGTGGACCGAAAAGCCCAATGAGGCCCATATAGCTTTCGGCTGATTTGGGTTAAGAGCTTTTCAGCTTATTTTCTTAACTTATCGAAATGGTTATTTTAGTTAGTTGGTTTGTGGCCTAATTCATAAGTATAAGTCTCGGCTTATTATGAAGCCCGAGCTTATGGCTTATTTTCAAGCTTGATAAGCTTGGCTTATAAACTTATATATTATACAACTTGTTTTCATATGTAGCTGATTATAATCTTAAGTGTTTTGATTTATTAAACTCAATGGACATTTCGGTTATATATATAATCGGGCTAACTAGTAAACTTGTATTGGGCTAAAAACTTCACTAATAATTTTGAGTTAACATTGGGCTATTTAAAATACGTGTCTAAAACTTTGTTAATACTTATATCGAGAACCTCTTATCTAATTAACTTGAGGTATTGGGTAAATTACCGAAACATGTTTAAATTCTTATTTATTTATTTATTTATTTCGTATTCAATTATTTCTTATACATTTATTTCTTATCTATTTATTTCTCCTTTATTATTTCTCATTTACTTGTCTCTCGTTTACTCCTCGTACAATTATTTCTTATATACTTACCTTCTTATTTAATCCTGGATTTTCCGTCTATTATCTTGTCAAATACATATAGGTATATATATTCTAAAAACTCGATATAAAGACAAAATAATAAAATATTATTTTAATATCCGACTAAAAGACGAAAAATGTAGTTTTGTATAAAACTTCTATTATTTAATATGTGTGTCTAAAACATTGTTAACACTTATATCGAGAACGTCTTATCTAATTAACTTGGGGTATCATGTAAAATGCCGAAACATGTTTAGTTCTTATTTATTTATTTTCATACTCGTTTATTTCTTATCTATTTATTTTTCATTTATTTATTTCCTATTACTTATTTCTTGTTGTACTCATCGTTCAGTCATTTTTTTATTCATTTACTTACCTTCTTATTTAGTTCCGGATTTTCTATTTATTTTCTTATATAATACATATATATATATATATGGTACTAAGACATAAGTTCATCGAGTCAGACTTATCAACCACCACACAAACAACGATACAAAACCTTTTACAATAATAATACAAATCCTTTTACAAATTCATATGCATCATTTCATTTTCATATAGCATATGTCTAAAATAAAACTTTATTAATAGATCGTGACCGGGCACCGTTGCATGTTATTCCTTGATCATTCATTTCAGCTACTTTCATCCTTACTTAATGTGAGCTCTCGTAGCCCCACTTTTAAACTATTTTCCTTGGGGAAAAATGATACTCAAATCTTTTCAAACTGTTTTACTTCTATGCTAAACTATTTTTACGCTTTTTGGACAATGCTATGTGCTTATAATTGCGTATATAAATGTTGTTGTATATGTTCATACATGCTATTTGGACTTCTCATAATACTACTTAGCCGAATGTGTAGCTCTAGCTGGTAGGCGATAGGTTTGGAAAACTATAAGCGCTTGGGCCACACTTGACTTGTTGACTTGACTGGATTGCTATGATATGATATGATTTGTTTTGTTGTTGATGGGGTACTATTCATACTGCTTGCACTCCGCTATTGTAATGCACTATTGTCCCACTTTAAATTCTGGCACAGCAACTGGGTTTACACTCTAAACCTACGAGCTCACCAACTTTATGTTGAGCTTTTCGAGTATCATTTTCAGGTGATCATCATTTACAAATTGAAGGTACTTGATATCAAAGTATTCCATTGGCCAAGACATTTTCTAAAGACAAGTGTTTTCTTCCATCAAAGATTGTTTTTTTTTGTAACATTGTAAATTAAATTTCTTGTAACTAAGTATGATAAAATCTACTATCTTATGCGATGTCTCTGAAACATCACACCTCGTGTCTTGATAACTACGGCGTAGTCCTTACGGGGTAACCATGCCATAGTTTCTTCTAAGATTACATTGGACTTCAATTGAACTACGACGTAGTTCAATGTGGTAACTACATCGTAGTTATGTCATGGAAGCATAACTTTCTTCACTTTATCCATCCAATTCCCGTGTCTTTCTGCTCCAACATTCATACTTTCCTTTAAATTAAATTAAGTCGATTAAGTACATATTGTAACCATAAATGGACAATTATGAACGTTTTATGAGGGATTTTGATACAAAAAGGTATCGAGTATTTAATGTTATTAAATATCACCCCGCCCTACTTAACTTCTACTTGCCCTCAAGTAGACTTGTTAGAATAATTCCTAAAAACATATCCCCCAATTTAACTTAGAAGATATGAATTTATAAATTACCTATGCTAGAAATACTAAATCCGAACACCTCACGAGGAGGGGATCAAAATCACTCAACTCTCACTAGTCTAAGTATTTCATTTCGGGGTGATCACTCAATAACACTATCATAGCATGTATTCTACCATAAGCTTAGAAAGTACACAAAGCTACACTGATATGCATCGTAAATGTAGGTTCCATGATCATTCATACAAACCTTAACAATGATGTGTAGAATCAAGATGCAGGAAAAATAAAGACTTTATTGATGATTGAAAGAAAAAGCCTTTTTGGTGGCTAGAAACCCTAATAACAATATTATTACTAGCTAAACTGTCTAACCTAAGAGAGCCCCTCGGAATCATAGTTCTTTGCCGGCTAAGAGTGCGAATGCAAGGAGAGTAGAAGCACAATAGGACTTTGAATAAAAAGAATCGTGTTGATTCTAATTTGCTTGTTAAACATCCTGTTTCTGTTTCAAATTTGAACAATGTTTGTGGTGCATGTAACAAATCTTTGGTTTTTGCTAATCATAATGATTGTTTGGTTATGTGTGATGATTCTGTGCATGTTAAAACCTACCAGACTAAGCGTCTTACACGCCAACCAAAGAGAGTCTGGAAACCCATTAGCAAAAATGTTGCTACTACCAAGCCTCAGTGGAAGCCCACTGGAAGGCATTTCTCACTATATGAGATGTATCCTTTAACTAGGATCACGGAACCTACTGATAAGCCAATAGAACTACCCCCGAGTGCTAGTTCTAGCCCCAAAATAACTATGATCTCTAGGTTTACTGATCATAAACTTAGTGATCGAAAGGCAGGTTCCAAAGGGATCTCTTCCGGAGCAGGTTTGTGATTGATATCTAACCGGAAACTTCAGGGCATCCTATCACCGTAAATGTTTGTGTTATGCAGGTAGTTGCAAATTGTTGAGCTTAGTATCTGGATTATGGTGAATGCTCAAGGACATGATGACTCCTGGTGATCGTGCGCGGTCTTATCAACTTTGTGAAAAGTTCTTGTGGTATCTGTGCGATTTGGCAACAATACCTATCGCAGCAGGCAATCGTTGGCTATGGTGGATTATAAACTGGTGTGACACTATCATCTCTCGAGTCTATTATGTTGAAGGACTCGAAGCACAACTATTCTCTGTAGGAAGTTTTGTGATGGAGGTTTAGAAGTTTGCATTCCCGACGCATTCGTGTCGAATCCGCAACTACGATATGGTGGATCTTGCAAACGTTCACGGTCTACCAACTGTACTCATCTCACTGAATGATTGATGACAGGCTTACCAGTTTTGCTGCTTATAAAAGCCTCTTCAACGAAGTATGGTTTTTATGGGCATCGTCTGCTTGAATCATCATGAATTTTCGGGACTTTGAACGAATTGGCTCGAAATGATCTTGTAAGAGGGTCTACCCCATGCTGGAAATCTGACAAAAGACATTTGTGACCATCTATGGTCAGCTTGGTAAAGCAAGAAAGAGAGAGCATCACATCCACTAAAGACGACAAACTACCAATACTGTGATATGTCACTTCCATACATGCATTATGGACCTCTGCATAGACGACAATGAGATCGGACGTATCAACAAAAACTGAAGTATGTTTGGTGATAGTGAGATGATTACACAGCATTTGGGTGGGTCATATTTCTTTGATACAAGGAGAAACTCCTTTCATGCGAATTGAAAGTATATCGGGCAAGAATCAACGAGCCCTTATGCTACTGGTTCGTTCGTGCCGAACAGATAATGGAATGGGAGCTTTGTCAATAAGACACTCGATGGTATGGTTTTGGTCGTCGTTGGTTATATTTCTCAGGAAACTCGAGCGTACGCCTCGGGTCTCCATAAACTAGGAACGGCTGGTTGTCGAAAGACGGAATCCAGAACTCTTTAGGAAGCTGCTCGTACTATGTCATCTTTGCGAAAGCTCCCCTGTTTCCTCGGGGCTAAAGCTGTGTTCGCCATCGCGTGTTACGATCACTTAATCGATCTCTTGTACACAGCGCGCTTCATGGAAAGACTATTGCATGAACTGCTGAATGGAAGGGGGAAGATACTAATCTACAGTACTTTCGAGTATTGGGCTCCTGTGCGATCTACCAATGACTCCTCGATGATGTGGTAAACTCAAGGCGATAGCAGAATTAAGTTTTGTTTGTTGGCTATGCACCCACAAGAAGGCGTACCAAATCTACACAAACGAAAGAGCAAAATTAGAAACCGTTCATGTTGCGTACGCGATGAACTTACGATAGGGTGGACGTCTGTCCAAACCAGTTCAGGCCTCGCACTCAACAAATGAATTTTGTGCCAAAATGTACAGAACTCGAACTTACCGCCTTTTTACAGTCAGGTCACAGGCGGCCGATCCATTTATGCTCTTGTCTGTTTCTCGCAGTGCATCTGCCTGCAACCACCTCTTTCGTTCTCTGAACTAGTAAAAGAACCAGAAATCCACCTAGTGTCCCTCTTCCTACAAAGAAAACAAGTCTGACGATTTGTTTCATACTCGTGGTTTGATGATGTGAGGTCGTTAGCGCACCTCCGGCGGTTGTTCGACACCTCCGGTAAAATGCTCACGTACGTCAGGCACCCGAGAATGCCAATGGTTCACCTTCCACAACAGTTATCTCAGAAGGTGCTCCTGCAGTTACTGAAAGCCTCTCACCTACTCAAACTACCTTCTAAAGACGCACTAGTGATTCACTAATGGCTGAAAACACTCCTGTTCGATCATGTGTTGACAGTAATGTGTTTGGACACTATAATGCTCCTGAAACGTGATCAGATGCATCTTTTCTCAATCTGTCAGAATATCGTTGTTACTCCTCCAACAACCTCAATTACCGTTCACGTGCAACAAGGGGACTCAAGCTCATCCGCTTGAAAACATTATTGGGGATAAGACAGGACCTGTACTCTAGCCAGGAAACAGCTAGAACCGACGCATGTGGTGTTTCTTCAATGAATTCTTAATCATGTTTTTTGAACCAAAGATTACAAGCACAGCTTAGGCACGGTTGCTGATTGAAGGCTATGTTTGTTTATTTTTTTACAGGAAGAAATTCATGAGTTAAACGTCTAGAGTGTATGGATACTTGTAACCCTGATCCAGATAATATTCTTATCATCCCGGCTCAAATGGATTTTCGCAAAATTAAGTTGGAGGAAATATGGAGACGTATTGAAGAATACAAGCTCGGGTTAGTGGCGAAAGGATATCATCATGGAAGCTGGTTATTTGATTTTGGAGAATCATTGCTTCGGTTGCTAGATTAGAAGCGATCAGATCTCATTTGGTCATTGCATCGACAAGTAAGAACTATGGTCATCCTTCCAGATGGACGTGAAAACTGCCATCCTCAATGGAGAACGACATGAAGTTGTCTTTATGTTTAGGTAACCAGAGGATTTGTAGAATCCAGCGCATCCATCGTATGTGTTTCCGACTCAGAAAGCTCTCTATCGGCATAAACGAAGCTCAGTGCGTGGTATGACAAGCTATCAGGTTTCTAATTTCAAGTCAGATTTACAAAGGGCATGTGGTCGATCCCACTGTTTCACAGGAAGCTGCACATATTCTACGCGGTACAAATATATGTAGATGAATATTGTCATACTTGCCTCTACCAATCCCAAAGCATGCAAATTATTTGCATTTGAGATGAACTCAACTTTCAAGATGTCGATGATGGGACAAATGTCATTCTTTTTAGGATTACAAGTTTCTCAAAATATCCCAAGGCATCTTTATAACCAATCCCAAAATTAATGCTCAGGAAATCTTGAAACGATTTGGTTTTTGGACACAGCACGCCCTTGCACTCCAATGGGGAGCGTCCCGCCTTGATGAAGATAAGGGAGGAAAGTAATTGATCCTACACGATTTGTGGTAGGCGTTGGCCTCCCTTATGTATCTTAGTGCATCTAGCCTGACATAGTATTTGTTGTTGTATGTGTTTCACCCAGGTACCAGGCTAAGGCCTATTGAATTGCTTTTTTACCTTACTGCTATAAAGCGGATCTTTCGATAACTGAAAGGACCTTTACATGGGTCGTGTGTATACAAAGGACTCCGGCTTTGAACTAAAAGCTTCGCTGTGGTTGCTGATTAGGCGAGGGTGTGTGTCATGACACAAGGAGAAGTACCTCTGGTTCAGCTCAATTTCTTGGACATCGGCTTGTTAGCTGGTCATCCAAAAAGCAGAAAAGTACTGCCATTTCCACTACAGAAGGTGAATACATCGCCCTTATTCAGTATTGCTGGTGCTCAAATCTCTTGCATGCGCTCCTCAACTACGAAACTATGGCATTTGCGTTTCAACAAAAATTCCGATGTATTGTGACAATCAAAGTGCTATTGCTCTATGCTGTAATAGTGTTCAACACTCGCGTTCCAAGCACATTGATATTCGTTCACCACTTTATCAAAAGAGCAGGTTGAAGGAAAGTTGTTAAGTTGTTTTGTCGTGGAGACCAAATACAACTGGCTGACATATTTACCGAAAGGCTCCTCTCTTCTATTGACCGTGAGAAGCGATTCGCAACACTACTTGTTTTGTTTTCCCCCATTGCTGGAGATTTAATAACAAATGTCACCAGAGACTCTCAAGGAACTCCTGGATGAGTCTGTCTCCGAGTAACCAAGTGTTTCACATTGTATCTTTTGTATATTTGTGTATATTTGCAACAACAAAAAAAACAAAAAAAACAAAAAAACCTATGGTTGATATGGTTGCAGTTATTTCAAACTCGTAACCTGGTCTTTAACCCAGATATTTAATGTTACGTTTCAGTGCATTATTTCTTTACAGACAAGAAGTTGTCTAAGACCCGAACCATTTCTCTCATAAACACTTGTTGTATCAACTAGACATGTTCGGGTTAACCAAATCAGAACATTGGACACGGGCAGTGTTTGTGGGGGAGACATCAGAGTATACTAACAGTTTTTCGCAGGTCAAAGGACCGTAAGCTGTTGCTGATTCTATTGCTGAAATATTGACACGACCAAAGTTACAAGGGTCAAGACAGATTGCAGTATCATTCCTGTCGGGTATTCTAAAGGTCTTTGTTTCAATTGATTCATGGATATTTGTTTTTATTTCACTCACCTCATACTTTGAGGGGAGGCTTGATTACATTTTAAGTAACAATTTCTAGATCAAACCTTTCTCACAAGTTTCTCATACGTCTTGATCCGAGGGGAGAAAATGTGACATAAACATGATAATAACGGATAATTAATGATTCGATTGATTCTAAAATGCTAAGTCCTATCCTTGCATGTGCAAAACATCTTTCGCATTATCGCGCAATGTATTAGGGGAGCATGAAGTGTTGTAATATGATTCATCTAATTGTCAAGGTACCAAAAGTTTGTGTTATACACTCGTATCTTGATAATGACAAAGAATTCTATCTTGTTTCTATGGTTCGTAGAAAGTGATCTTATGGAATGCTGCGGTGAGAGAAGAGATGTCTGGACACCAGGGTTATTCGTTATGAATGCTCATGGCATGGTCTTCGGACTGAGCCAACTATGTGAAGTATGGATTTCCATTAAATGTCTTGAACAAGCTTGGACTGTTTCCCCAAGGCGACTTCATATATCTTTCGGGATAAATTTCAAAACATCATCGAGAAGCATATTGATTTAAACTTTCTTTTGTTTGTGCCCCAAACAAATTTTATAGTGCACATCGAAAATGTTTTCAAATCATTTTTGCCACGAGCCTTCTATTGGTACTTTGATTGTTGTTAAGAAGTAAACGCTGAAAAAAGGAAATTGTACGGTATAGTCAGCGATAAGGTAACTGTATGACTCACTCGCAGGTTTACCATTCTATTAGTAGATAAATACTATTAGTTGTGTTTAGTGTTGGGGATCTATGGTCTAGAGAACGGCGACATTAGGGGAATATAATACTTTAGGTAATAGAGGAACTAGCTTTTCAGTGCCTAGTAAACCTGTCAAGAGGTTCTTTTAATGAATCTATCTGATCACAAGGTGCAGTATTCTACATGTAATCATTGATCCTCCTCGGAATTCAGAGAGTTATTGTAACCGACCAGATTGAGTATTCGTCTTACTTGGGTCCCTTCAACAATTATAAAAACCTTTGTGTGTTTCACAAAAATACTTTTTCTAGAAACACTTTATGTGATTTTAATAACCAAATTATTTTTGTTAGTAACTAAATTGTTCTTCTCTAGCGAGAATGACGATCTCAAGTATCCGATGCAGAGACCATGCTCATATCGCCTACTCACATATCTGAAGAAATAAGAAAGTTTACATTCAAGCTTTACGCCACAATCTCTGGAAGTCAATGTGTCTTCTTCAAATGCTAAACGTTTTGGAGATTTGAAGAGATTACTTCATCAAGCTTTCAGATTCCAATAGATATGAGTATGTGAGAATAAAGTTCAGCGTATTTATATGGCCAAGGACATAAGTGAAGAAGATCACAAAACTAATACAGCAGATGTAAGCTTAAACAAGTCATACGATAAATCAAGTCCTCTCATCAGGTTTCTGATGAGCATCCATGTACAAGGTGTTAAAGAAAATAGATTACCGCAAAGCACAACAAGTGATGTACCCTATCAACAACGAGAACTAAGAGACAAGACGGGTGATGCTTTCAAACAACTTCGCGTGGACCTTCATCTCGGGGAGATTGTTAGGATCACATAAATGGACCCAAACAAAGAAGCTTCGGTCACTCGAAGATACAAGACAAAAGTCTAGCTCGTTTAAGCGTGTAATATTATGTAAACGGGCCATTAATGAAAAAGCCCACAAAGGCCTCCTAGGCTAATGCTTTTATTATAAATACACCTAGTTTAGTCAAAATTAGGTTAGCTGGTCAATATTATTGTTAGGGTTTCTAGCCACCAAAAAGGTTTTCTTTCAATCATCAATAAAGTTTTTAATTTTCTGCATCTTGATTCTTCACATCGTTGTTAAGGTTTGTATGAATGATCATGGAACCTACAGTAAACGTGTCGAGTAATAATATAGTATTTCCCGTTTGATAAAAGAATTACTTGAGGACAAGTAATACTTAAATCTTCTAGAGTCGTGTCTACGGTGAAAAATGAATAGAAATTCACGTTGATGTCTTTTATTGGATGCTTGATTATTGAATATTTTTGGTTGGTTTTTTAAAATTAAAAGCTATACTAAAGATTAATACTAAGGCATATAGAAGCTAAAAGATCTAAAAGATATGTCTAAAGGATATGCTTTTCAAGTGAGGCGAAAAGATCATTAAGTGTGAAGGAGAGTTTTAATTGATGAATTAGTTCCCGTTTAAAAAACTATTTTCTCACAACGTTGATTTATTTTGAAAACAATCCATTATTTTGATACAAATTATTAGATTAATGTTTGATTATCCTAATGGCTTTTTCCCGTCAAAATAACCAAAAAGAAACTAAATAATTCAAAAATTATTAATCAACAATCCCGTTTATTTCACACTACTCACTTAACAAGCATATAATAATCTACTCACTAATCATGACTACTAAACTAGCATTAATCAAACTAACAATTATCATAAACATATTTTATTCTAAACTAATTATTAAACTACTATGGATTGAAAAAGGAAAGAAAGTAGAACCCGTTTGACGAAATCAAGACGCATTAAACCACCCGATCTTATAAACTAAATAAACACTAAAGTTTACTTCTTTATTAGATTTTATTTAACTAATTAGTTAATAAAGTTGTAAACTTTATTTATAAAAACTATAAAAGCTTTAAACTTTAGAAATAAAGTTAGCTTATAAGACTCTTAAGCTCCACGCCTTAGATGTAGAAATGGTTCCATCAACATCAAAACACAATCAAGGTTAATATGAACAATATATAACTTATAAGCTATAGATGAAACTAAAAACTATAAGCTATTGACTCGCGCGATCTCACCCCTTAATATATACCAATAAATATAAACATATATAAATATACAACAAGGGTTAAAATCCGC
>BQNB010138930.1:3427-17629 GCA_026074375.1 Tanacetum coccineum
TTTTTTAAAAAAAACTTATAAAATAAGCAAAAACAACAAACTTTTAAAAAGCTACTTTTTTCAAATCTTCAAAATAAGCTAAAATTAAGCAAAGAAAAAGTTGACAGTTTGCACTTTTTAACACTAAGTAAAGAAAAAGTTTTTCTATGGCTTATTTTATACTTAAAAAGCACAAAGCAAAGAAAAATAAGCAAAACCAGATAACAAGCTACACTTAAAAAGCATTTATAAACAAACTTAAGCTAGGAAAATAAGCAGAAAGGCATTTAAAAGCTTATTGAAATAAATGACACAAAGACAAACTACTAAACCACTTTTAACTTTCAAACTAACAATAAAACATAATAAACAGTTGAAAATGAGCCAAGAAAATAACCTGGAAAGCTTTGAAAAGCATATAAGCTTTTTGGCTAAAATTGTTAGCCAAACAGCCATAGAGATGTTTTCTAGCTTATTTTTAAGCTAGTAAATGAATCCTTATGGCTTAATGGCTTATGTACAATCCAAGCTTATCCTTTAAGCTATAATAATCAACAATTAAAAAATATTTTGAAATTAAAATAAGCCATGAAAAAGCCAAATGAAAAGGGCTACTTACACAGAGTGCACTATTTTTGGTTTTTCTTAAAAGAGAAATTGGCTTTTGCAGCCTTATAAATAAGCTAGTAAAATAAATTTAATGTACTAAATAAGCTAAAACAGATAAATTTCATACCATAAACTACTTATAAAAGAAATTTAAAAAGCTAAAACCTATTTTTACTTATCTGAATTTGCATTTGAAAGATAGACTTTAAACTTTGAAAAAGACATTTTAAACCCCTTTTTACCCGTTTTATAACCTTGACCCAAACCCTCCTTTAAAACTGAAAATTTATTTAAAAGCTAAAAACAGATAGTGATAAGCTGCAAATTGATAGAACAGATTAAGACAAGTAATAATGAGGACATTTAAGCACAACCTAACCGATCTTAAGCAATAATAAGCAAAATTAACATAATAAACTATTAAACAATAATAACAAGCTGAAAACTAAATTTGGAACTTACAATTGGTCCCAAGCTTTAAAACTACAAGGCAAACACCTAAACCAGCTTACAAATCAACCTATAGCTTCCCATGAAGCACTAATACTATGGCCATCCACAATTTACCATGCTCCATGATTTTTGAACACTTATGAGTAATTTTTGGTAAAATGAAACAGTAAACCCATAACAAGCTATTGGAAAATCTTATATAAGTTTAGAACAGATTGCATAAGCTTATAAGAGCTTATAAAAGAGACTTGTAAACAATAATGAGCTTGAGAACATTAAAGAGCTTAAGAACAGATTTTATAAAACTTGAACACTTAAATTTGCATTAATTTAAAAGAGGGTTACAAGACTTGAAAGTTAAAGACAATAAGTAAAAATAAGCTGGAAATAAGTTTAAAACAAGCTACACTACTCCTAAATTACACATTTTCTACTGTGACCAAAAGCTCCTATTTATAGCCGTTTGTGAAGCTTTGAGTTGTGTTTGTTGTGTTTCTTCTGTGAGGAGCTCGAAATCTTCATCACAGCCATCCATTTATCTTGCTCTCCAAGTCCTTTAATCCAAGCCTTTGATTCTTTCTTCAAACCTTTTGACGAATAGGGATTTAGGGGATTGCCAACATGGATTTGTTGTGTTGTGATGTGGGGTTTAGTGGGATGGTGATGTTTTGTTTGTTGGTGCAGAAGTCGAGATAAAGAGATGAATGAATAGTGCTTTTGGGCGGGAAAGGGGTTTTATATGTTTTAAGGATAATAGATTTAAGGGTAACGGGGTTAGGTTGAGGGACTAAGGGTGTAAGAGTTTAAGGACTAGCAAGGTTAGTCCATAAGGACTAACGATGCAAAACTCAGGGACTTGTGGTGTAAATGGATTTAACGGGTATATGGTTTGGGGTTAACGGGGTTAAGTGTTTGGGCTTAATTTAATTGTTTTGGGCCGGGTTTGATTTTAAAAGGAATTTGGGCTTTTTAACTTGACTTTTAATTATTCAAAAAGCTTATTGGGCTGACTTGGCCCATTAATTTGGGTACGGGTTGGCCTGATAAGATTTCTTCAGTTCCGGCTTCGTCTTTGACGCTCTTTTCATTCCCGTGCTCGGTTTTGTCGGTTTTGCCTCGTTTTTGTCCTTTTATGAATATCCGTTACCTGCACATCATAAATAGCAAAACACACATATATTTGGCATTTTATGTCCGTTTTTGGTCAGTTAGGCTCGTTTTAATAGGTAAAAGGTATGTGTATTTAAGCACATACCAAAATCCCCCATACTAAACTATTGCCGTGTCCTCACGCAATGCCATAAGTAAACACTTAGAAAAACAAGAATCTCAATCTCCCTTGACTAATTACCTCGAAAAGTAGCTAAGTGTTCATCAAGGGGAATTAAAGAAACACTAATTTTGAAAAGCCCCGTTTTGACAATTTATAAATCTACACTTATTACCACACATATTTTTGTATTTTTCCTTTTTCTTATTTTTCATACTTTTCTTATTAATCAACTAACTAGAACGTTTGACTTTCGTTATTTTTATAACTTTAAGGGTCACGGAATAAGATGCATTTCAATCCTAAAATGCCCAAAAAGATAAATTCATCGTCCCCGACTTTTCACTTGTCCCAAACCAAGCTTAAAAACGAGATCACCGTTAAATATATGTTAAGATGCTAACACTATTCATATTTGTACCTTGTGAAACTTTTCGCTCCCGACAATTATTATATCTTAGTTGAATGTGCAATAAATCTAATGAATGTTTGTGATCTTGAGAAGAAGAGTGAGAAAGATCACTTGATAACAATTCGTATGTGATGTAGATAGAAATACGATTGTTCTTCTCTTGCACTTGATTAGAAGGTGAAGAAGGGAGGAAGAAAGAATTAATCACTTGAAACAAAATCAAGGTATGTTAGTGATCAAGATATGTGTTTTAGAAAGAAAGGAAGAAGAGAGAAAACTAGATCTGATAGAATTTTTGGCAAGAGGAAGTCTGATTTTGAAATGGGTGGCCCAATATTTATAGGGGACAAAAAAGTAGCCGTTGCTGGTGGCGGTCCCGGCGGCCCCTTATATATAAGGGGGCCGCCGCCCCTATAAGGGGGCCGCCACTAGACTCCGCTCTTTTTTGTCCTTTTATGGTGAAGGGTTGTAATCCTGTTATGAAACCGTTCATTTTGGAGGGAAAATTTGAAATTTCAAATTTTTGTTTTTAATCAAAACATTTCTTTTAATTAATAATAATTTGTTTTTATATTTTTATAAAAACATTTTTATGGAAGTATAAGATTTAAGAAAATAAGTTCTTTTTATTTTCTTGTATCACTAATCATTGTTTAATGATTTGTTGATCCATACCTTAAGTGATTAATCATAAAAATATGTATTTATGATTAGTAATTTATTAACGTTGAATTTTTTATCGTAATCGTTTTTAACATTTGCATATTTCAAGTCATTGAGAGGTCGAAAAAAATTAAATTATCGTTTTTGGACATTATTTGTAGTAAAAAATCTCCCCCTTTTTGATGATGATAAATTTATAAACTCATTTTGTATAAAATTTAAAAAGTTTTATAAATTATTAATGAGTTTAAATTCTACTTCTCCCCCTTTTTGTCGAATCCAAAAAAAGGTTGATCGTCGAGTTGAGTAGAGAGAAAGAAGGCGGACGATTAAAGACTCCCCCTTGATGTAAGCTCCCCCTTGTTCGGGGCACCAAGGGATCGATTTCTTAACGATAATTTTATGCCATATAAAAACAAGATTAGTGGTACAGAGCAAAACAACAATAGCATGACAAAATATCTTAGGATTCAATCCACATATTTAGGAAGCATAACTAAAGTTCATTCATATGCATAAAGAAACCTATATATAGTCCACAAGGGGACTATTTATATGAAATACAAGCATACATAATCATTAAAGATACAATCATAACATATCATATTAGGTATCTTAAATAAGAGTAGACTATTAGATGATTCTTGTCGTCAAAGGATGTGATACCAAATGGTAGGCGAAACGATTATTAAAGTAAATTAATCACAATGTGAGTGATTAATTGAAAAGTGAGAATGAAGAAGATGGTGACTTATTTTGATGATGGATTTGTGATTGGGTATGGAGAGGTGTGGAGGAAGGACATTGAATGAATGTTAATTTCATTCCTTAATGAGGGCAGTGGTTTGTTGTGTACTACAACAATGTCAAAATCTGAGCATGAAATCCTAACTTGTGCATTAGTAGGAGGTTAGAAACCTTAGATAGGGTGGAGAGAATTGTTTGGGTGTTAGAATCAATAGTGTAGAGATGGTGTGGAGTTGATCGTTGATTCGATACTCTTTGTGGGTAGTTCATGGGTGGTGAAATAGAGTGAGATGTGTTTCTAGAAGGTGGTGGTGGTGGTGGTAAGTCATTGTGACAAGTAAGTGATGATTTAGGTAAAGGTGTCTTTCGTTTCCAAACTTGACGAACTGACATCCTTGGTTTTCTAGATAGGTTAGGATGTGATGGTGTTTGAGTAAGAATTGTGTGAAGGAGGTTAGTATGAGGAAGATCAGTGAGGTTGAGGAAAGATTGAAAAGAGATGAGAGTTTAAAAATAATGAAGGAAATTGCATAAGCATGGTGTTGAGATGAAAATTAGAAAAGTTTGTATGTTCAAAGAAGGATAATTCTAGCAATGTCTAAGAGTAGTAGGTAGCGTTAAAGAATACAAAAATAGAGGGGAAAATTTTTAAATTGCTGCTCTCCCTCCTTGTTGAGGCGATCCCATAATGTTGGGCGGTCCCTGATTGATAAGGGGGCCGCCTGATATATAAAGGGGCCGTTTTCTAGAGGGAGCAGAATTTTCCCAGTTTTCTCCTTTAGAGATATCACATCTTATAATGGCTAAGAATCAAAGGAATCTAAGCAAATATTGCAATTATCATTTATCCTAAGATGCCTTTTAGTATTTATCATAAGGAGCATATATTATTACTGTAGCAAAACATATGACAAGATGATAAAACCATCCTAAAATCATGCTACCATACGAAAGACATCATGCATTGTTTAAGTTTTAACATAAGAAATAAAATGTATTATAAAAGAAATATTAATATTAATAATAGTCATTAAAAAGTTGTGCTGTGCTACCATTCTTCACTTTCATTCTTTCCTTCCCATCCTTCATGTTCTGAGGTTTGTCCATTAACTTAATCCCATCACGATGTTTTATCTCGTTGTTGGATTTGAAAAAGATATGGTTATGGATAGAAGATTGTTCTGTCTATGATTTTCATGAGGAGGTTTTGATGGATCTCAGATAACATCATTTGATGAGGAGAAAGGTTTGGAAGAGATGAGGAATTAGATTGAGTGACTCAACATCATTATCAATCAGTACTGTACATCAATTTGAAGAGATGAGGAAGAAGGATTTCTGAGTGGGTGCAGGCGGCTTGAGGAGGAGCTAGCATTTGGGCTCTCGTGGGTTATTTCTTGCCTCAGATACGCTCGTTGTCTTCGCTCATAATGTGTGATGCGGTGCGGATGCATGGCTCGATCATGTGAGAGATAATAATCAAAAGCTAGCTCGGGAGATATTGACACGACATGTTTGAATAACCTAGTCAATAGCATACCATAAGGTAGGAGTTCCTTAGGTTTGAACCGAGTCCTTTCCATTCTTTTGAGAATGAAAAATGCTAGGTTATATGGAGTGGATGTCTCAATGCAATAGAGCATGTGACAAAGACACGCGGAAACATGATCCTTGTGTCCTCCTTGACAAAAGACATTTTCACGAATAATCTCAACCCAAGGTTTCATATGTGTTCGAATCTCACGGGTTAAATTACGTTTTTCACATACTACAATGGTTACCTTATTTTTAGTACGAGTTTCTTGTCCTTGTCGTGGAATTTGAATGTGAGACTTAATGACTCTTGGAGATGGAGGTTTGGTTTATATAGACCTTTAGTCGGAACCAACTCATCACCTAACTCGATAATGATCGTATGTGACCACATTTTGGTGGATGGAGGCCATGTCCTTTGATGGAATATTTTTAGGATTACACCAAATCCTCAAGAGTGAGGAGAATGGCTTATTTTGAATGATAAAATGAAAGAGATTGACTTTTAGAATTATTGGTGAAGGTGAGTTGACAATAAAACTAAAGAACAAAACAAGGTACAATTTGTTCGTTGATGTCCAACAAACAATCGAAGTTGATTGACCTAACGACCCTTCCCTCATGAAAATATCATTTTTCAAGATTTACCATTGTGTTTCGTATTGATATTTGATTAAGGTCTATCTTGTTATTGAGGGTATGTTAAAAATTTGTCCTTTGATGATCTTAGAGCGGGTAGCACGAGGCATAGTATACTAAAGTAAATTTTAGCAAGTCATATGTTAATGACTTATACTTATTTTATATTTTGAGTTTGTGTCTAGTGTGTGCCTATATGCAACAAATGTGGAGCAACGATTAACTCGACCTAAATATAAAATCCTAAGAGTTAATCCAAACGCTCTTTAGTTTGATTTTGCTCATCCAAACAAGTCAAAAAATACATATGAATTATGCATCTCGATATTTGTTGATGAGATCATTATGCATGTGTTTTTGAAATGTTTTTGGGTTGTTGTATTATCATGCAAAAAAAACTAATTTTATTGTGTTCCTAACGTGAGTGATTTTGTAAAATGAAATTGGGGTTTTGGTTAAAAAGAAATAATTTTTCGACAAACCCTATCAATGTATGCAAATCCTATATCTACGGGAAGCATATTAGTTATACATTGTATCCTAGTGGTTTTATTTAAACAAATTTGAATAAAAAATGAAAAACTACCCAATTTTAATTTTTGGTGTTCATCATGAACCCTAGACTCAAAATGAAAGAAATGGTTGAAATGACTTACAATTGATGATCTTAGAGATGTTAGGGATGATTATTGTTGTTGATTTGATCTTCAATTTGAGTTTTAAAGGTTGATTTTGAAGTTTTGATGGATTTGGGGTTGTGTTCGTCAATGGCCGCTGGTAAGGGGGTGTTTGTTTTTGTGTTTTGAAAATTTTGGTTTCACCTATACATATTTCGTTTTCTCTGATGGCGGTCCTATATCTCCTGGCGGTCCTTTATATATAAGGGGGTCGCCTATATGGGGGCCGCCCGCAGGCAGTGATTTCTGACTTTGTTTGAATAAATTCTGACTAGGATGAGTGACAATTTAACTTGCATTTCGCAATTTAAATGTGTTTAAAGTACTTCGGATAAGCTTATGAAAATAACTTTAAAACACAATTTTAAGCTTAAACGCATAAGGTAAAAACAGAATTTAAAAATGACAGAATCTTAAAACTTAAAAATTGAATTTTCATTAAACTTAAAAAATATTACAAGGCTTGAAAAGTAAAGTACATTAAAGTAAAAAAATAAGTAAAAACAGGTTTACACTACTCCTAAACTACATTTTTTCACTAGATACCCAAAAGCTCCTATTTATAGCCGTTTGTGAAGCTTTGAGTTGTGTTTGTTGTGTTTCTTTTGTAAGGAGCTCGAAATCTTCATCACAGCTATCCATTTATCTTGCTCTCCAATTCCTTTAATCCAAGCCCTTGATTCTTTCTTCAAACCTTTTGACGAATAGGGATTGTTAGGAATTATTGTAAACAGACTTAAGTCTGGTAGTTATAGAGTTAAGTCTGATAGACATAGTTAAGTCTGCCAGTACTAAGTTAAGTCTGGCAGTACTATAGTTAGTACTGTCTTGTCTAGTTAAGTTGTTTTTTAATTTTTAGGTAACTCGAATTAGTGATTATAGTTATCTTGAGATATCTTGGGGAAAGGATATGCATTATCCTTTTACAACGTTTGATAAGAAGCCCATTAGGGTTTCCTTTGGTGTATTAAAAGGACCCTAGGGCACAAAGTTTATATATAGATTGAAATAGTATTCTAATAGAAATTAATTAGACAAATAGCCAAAGTTTTAATTATTTCTTTCTTAGTACTTGTGTTTAGATTCTTGCATTAGCATACTAGTTCTTAATAGTCCAGTGTCTCTCATATAGTTGATTATGGGATTTATCAAGTTTGCTATTGTCCTATAAAAAGTCAAAAAAGATCCAAGACTTTGGACCAACAAAGTGGTATCAGAGCCTATAAAGGGACTTCTGAGTATGAAGAATCACGAAGACACAGCCAATCCTTTAAGATCTAGAAAAATGTCTCAACCTGTAATGTGATTTCTCTCAACATCTTAGTGATGATGAAGCATCATACCATGAAGATGCATCAGAAAATGGTACTGCAACCAATAAACCAAAACAACAACAACAACAACTCATTCCTACCACAACCACTATCTCAAATATCAAACTCCCAATTCTGAAGAAGGAGGAGTATGATATATGGGCTATGGAGATGGAGCATTACCTTGAATATATTGATAATGATGTTTGGAAGGTAATTCAGAATGGAAATTCAAAGAAGAGAATCTCAACTGGAAAAGATGGTGTTGTTAGAATACTTCCACCAGTATCTGCTGCAGAAATTCATGCTGTTGAAAAGGAAAGGAAGGCTAGAACCATCTTACTTATGGCCATTCCCAAGGAACATCTGAGAAGATTTCATGGAATGGACGATGCAAAAGAAATTTGGGAAGCTATAAGGACTAGGTTTGGTGGTAATGCAAATTCAAAGAAGATGCAGAAAGCTGTTTTAAAACAACAGTTTGAAGCATTTACTATATCAAGTTCAGAAGGGTTAGAAAAGGGATATGATAGGTTCCAACAACTACTCTCACAGTTGGAAGCCCATGGTGCTGAAGTATCAACTGAGGATGCAAATCACAAGTTTCTCAGATCTTTGCCCCCAGCTTGGTCAAATCTGGCAATGACAATGAGAACCAAACCAGATGTTGACACTTTGTCCATTGATGACTTGTATAATAACCTTAGGGTTTTTGAGCAAGAACTCACAAGTACCTCAAAATCATCTGCAAGTGCTCAAAATGTTGCTTTTGTTTCACACAGCAAGAAAGCACTAACAAGCTTTTAAGTCTGGTTCATGCTGTGTAGCTTCTCTTTTTTTATCCTCCTCTTCCTTTCTCCCCCTTTTCTCTCCCTTTTTTTTTTACAGTACTTCTTTAATCCTTTCTACTTTTCTTCAAACAATATTCAAGAAAGAGAAGTTCCTGCTGGTTTTGCTGATGAAGTTATTTATTCACTCTTTGCCAAACAATCTGAAGATTTGGACTTGCTTCATGAAGACCTAGAACAGATTGATGATATAGACATTGAAGAGATGGACATAAACTGGCAGATAGCAATGATTGCTATTCGAATGAAGAAGTTCTACAAAAAGACTGGAAGGAGAGTCCGGATTGATGGAAACAAACCTGTTGGTTTTGACAAAAAGAAGCTTGAATGTTTCAAATGTCACAACACTGGTCATTTTGCTAGAGAATGCCCATCCAAGGGGACAAATGATGGAAAGAAAAGAGACTCTTTTTATCAAGATCAAGGAGCTGGAAAGAAAGAGCAGAATCAAAACTGTTTGTTGACTATAGATGATGGTGTTGTCAATTAGGGAGAACATACAGTAGAGGAAGAAGAGACAAATCATGCACTCATGGCTATCAGCTCAAATAATGAGGTATCATTATGTTCTAAAACTTGCATTGATTCATATAATAAGCTTAAAACACTATGTGATGATCAAATGAATCAGTTAGGTGAACAAGAAGCAAAAATACTTGCCTATACACTAGCTGTTAAGAAATTAGAAAGCTCAAAGTTGTTACTTTACAAAAGCAACAATTATCTCTAATTGAACAGCTACATTTCAAGCAAATGAATATATGCAAAAAAGATAAAAGCTATAAAAAATATAGGAGAATAGAAGAAAAGTGTTTAAATAGAAAAGAACAATTGCAGAATAATAGTAGATTTTTTCTTTCATAGACAAAATTTTTAAAAACCTTTGGAAAATTAGTTGATTCAGGTATGACTTCAAATAGTAAAGTTGGCTTAGGATTGAAATACAATCAAACAATAAGGTTTTAAGCTATGAGGAAGAAATGAATCGTACTGTGTTTAAGTGTACAGAAGAAGATTTTCTTAACAAACCTTTATATAGTAGATTTTCAAAGATTTAATTTCAAAGGAGTTCCACATCCATTATATGGAGACTATACTCCTAAACCACAAGAGGAAATTGATGATTCTTTGTATGTTTATGGTAAAAAGGGACCTCAAAAGCCTGAAATTAGTGACTCAGATGACAACTCCACTGAGCATTCTACCTGTCAATCAAATGACAGTGAAGGATCTTTTGGAAATCCCTCTGAGCACTCTTCTGAGTCTGAATCAGAAAGTATAAGTGTACCAAATGAGATGTCTACGTCTAAGTCTGTAACAACTAATGAAAAAGTTGTGTCTGAATCAAAAGAAGTTGAACCTAGTTGTGCAACACACGTAAAAACTCCTAGGCAACCAATGAAAAATCAAGGGACACCTAAAGTTAAAGGAAAAAAATTAGAATGAAATGATGGAAAGAGAACTAGGAGAAGGTTACTCTTTCATCAAGAAAAAGTGTTTTGTATTTTTTTTATGAGCGTCTCTCTTATTATGATTTTTGGTTTCTCAATGGATTTAGTTTATTTAGAGTCGCAAGGGCATAATCTGACAATTGCCGTTGGTGAAAGACCTGCATGGAGCCGAGCCCTTCTCACCTACCTGCTTTGGGGAGAGTTTGATCCGGACAAAACGAGTGGGTGTCGCCTCCTCGAAGCAGCTCCCTCTCGCCCCGATTCCCCGAGAGTTAGATAGCCGATAGTAGTAGAATTGTGGTAGCCTAAGTCATTTGATCAGAGATTGTGATTTTTATGAAAAGAAAATGGCAAGAGAGGCTGAGCTTAAGAAACAAAGGGTTTTTAATACTGGTAACGGGGTGGCAAAACCAGTTTGGAACAATGCAAACAGGGTTAATCGTGCTAATCACTTTATACCTAGACCAGTACAACTTAATACTGATAGGCAAAATGACAATTCTGTTAGGCCTAATGTTAATACTGGTAGGGCAAATGTTAATTCTGTCAAGTCTAAGGTTAATTCTGTTAGGCATAATGTTAATTCTGTCAGGACTAATGTTAATACTGGTAGATCTAAACAACCAGTACCTACCAGTAACTCAAACAGTTTTAGTCCTGTAAGACCCCAGGTGAATAAGTTTAATCAAAGAAGTCATTTTTCAAAATCACATTCACCTGTGAGAAGACCCATTGTTAGAAATACAGCAAGAATGACTTATTCTCATGTTGTAAAGGGAAATTGGGGCACTGCTGTTAAGACCTCAGCAGGTTATAATTAGAGGAGAACAAGACCAAACTCCAATTATAATAGTGGATCCAATTTTGTTAGAACTGTAAATGTTAAAGGACCACAAGGCAGACCCAAGCCTAAAAAGGCCTGGGTCCCTAAGAGAAACTAATTTCTCTTTTTCATGTGTAGGATCATCCACTCAAGAACATGGAGGACAAAGGTATATTTGATAGTGGATGCTCAGGGCACATGACTGGTAACAAGGATCACCTGGATGATTTTGAAGAATGCAAAGGGGGATCTGTTACCTTTGGAGGTAGCAAAGGCTACATAACTGGTAAAGGCAGAATAAGAGTTGGTAATTTAGATTTTGATAGTGTGTCTTTTGTAAAAGAACTAGGGCATTTTAACCTTTTCTCAATATCACAAATATGTGATAAGCAACACAAGGTTCTTTTTACTGAAACTGAATGTCTTGTTGTATCTTCTGACTTTAAGATGCCTGATGAAAATCAGATACTTCTAAAGGTCCCTAGACATCATAATATGTACAGTTTTGATATGAAGACACCTACTCCTGCAAAAGGTTTTGCCTGTTTGATTGCTAAAGCCACATCTGATGAATCTAAATTGTGGCACAGAAGGTTAGGTCATATCAATTTTAAAAACCTAAACAAACTTGTGAAGGGAAACCTTGTAAGAGGTCTACCTTCCAAGGTTTTCAAAAATGACCATACATGTGTTGCCTGCCATAAAGGTAAACAACACAGGGCCTCCTGCAAAGCCAAATTAGAAAGATTAATCACTGAGCCATTACACACCTTGCATATGGATCTTTTTGGTCCTACTTCTGTAAAAAGCATTAATCATGCAAGTTATTGCCTTGTAATTACTGATGATTGTACCAGATTTAGTTGGGTATTCTTTTTGGCCTCTAAGGATAAAACTAGTGGCATTCTTCATAACTTCATTAGGCAGATTGAAAACCAGCTTAGTCATAGGGTTAAAATCATTAGATCAGATAATGGCACTGAATTTAAGAATAGAGATATGCTTGAATTTTGTGGAAACAAGGGAATAAAACAAGAGTATAGCAATGCCAGAACTCCACAACAGAATGGAGTTGCTGAAAGAATGAACAGGACCCTAATTGAGGCTGCTAGAACTATGCTAGCAGACTCACTCTTACCAACTACTTTTTGGGCAGAAGCAGTTAGTACTGCTTGCTATATTTTTAATAGGGTAAGAGTGACTAAACCTCAAAACAAAACTCCTTATGAGCTTTTGTTTGGCCACAAACCAATTATCAGATACATAAGACCTTTTGGGTGTTATGTTATAACTTTAGACACTCTCAGTGTACTTGGCAAGTTTAATGGAAAATCTAATGAGGGATTCTTAGTTGGTTACTCTCTAAATAGCAAAGCCTATAGGGTTTATAATTTAGTAACCAAAGAGTTGAAGTAAATCTGCATGTCAATTTTCTTGAAGATAAACCTAATGTCAAAGGAGTAGGGTATAGATGGATGTTTAATATTGATTATCTTACTGATTCTATGAACTATATTTCTGTATCTTTGGAAAATCAAGCTAACCCACATGCAGGTGCTTCGGAAGTAACTAACAGTGCATAATACTGAAGAAAAAGCTGAATTAAGGAAATCTTCCACAAATTCAAAGATAGAGGAGACCTTAACAACACCTCAACAAGAGAAGAAGGATTCTTCTACAGACACTTCAGAAGATAATCCTATGATTCTAGCTTTTCAAAGAGAGTTGGAAGAAATTGCTCTAAAGCATTTAGGGACAATATTTGAAAACAACACTGCCAGTACTCCTGCAGTTAATACTGGTAGTGAGTCAGTTAATACTGGTAGGTTTGATCCTGATGATTCACCTATGCCAGAGCTCTAAATCTTTCACAAGTCTGAGACAGGAATTTTTGATGAAGCATCTTATGATGAAGAGGGTGTGATAACTGACTTCAATAGCTTACCAACAGAAATTGAAGTCAGTCCTACTCCTACTCTTAGGATTCATAATATTCACCCAAAAAGTCAAATACTTGGTGATCTTAAGTCAGCTGTGCAAACTAGAAGCAAAGTGCAGCAATGCACTTTTCAGCTATATTCAAAAGCAGCAAAGAAACAATCACAAAGATCAACATCATTGTTTGTTTGCCTGTTTTCTATCTCAGGAGGAACCTAAAAAGATTTTTAAAGCTCTACAAGATGATAGTTGGGTTCAAGCTATGCAAGAGGAGTTGTTACAGTTTAAGCTGCAACAAGTATGGGTTCTTGTAGATCTACCTCATGGAATGAAGGTAATTGGTACAAAATGGGTCTACAGAAATAAAAGAGATGAAAGAGGAGTGGTTGTCAGAAATAAGGCAAGATTGGTGGCCCAAGGGTACACGCAGGAAGAAGGTATTGACTATGATGAGGTTTTTGCTCTTGTGGCAAGAATGGAAGCTATCAGGTTATTTTTAGCCTTTGCCTCATTTATGGGGTTCATAGTATACCAAATGGATGTAAAAAGTGCCTTTCTGTATGGACATCATTATTTGTTGATCCTGATCACCCTAAGCAAGTTTATAAGGTGGTCAAAGCTTTGTTTGGATTGCATCAAGCTCCTAGAGCTTGGTATGCTACTCTATCAACATTTCTAGAGAAGCATGGATACAAGAGGGGTACGATTGACAAGACTTTATTTATTAAAAGGGACAAGAAGGATATCATGCTGGTTTAAGTGTATGTTGATGATATCCCAAAGATTCACAAGCTAACAAGAATGATCCGGAGGTCGGGGAGGATTGAACAAATAGAAAGCCATATTA
>BQNB010138932.1:0-17628 GCA_026074375.1 Tanacetum coccineum
TAAAAATAAGAAATTTTGAAAAAGGAAATGCAAGGGTATTTTAGTCATTTCAGTTTAGTGAAGAACAAATCGGACTCAAAGTTTCCCCACAAAAACGTCGCTTGAACTTTCCAAACTATAAGGACGAAACATGCAATTTATCCAAATCATAAAGACGATTTTTGCAATTTACTCTTAATTTTGTCTTATATTATAAAGGCATGTTGACGTTTTTGATATTTATATATAGACATCTCATTTTCATTTCTTGACTATAACATCGAGATCACTTTTATAACTTTATACAAGTCCCAATATTTCAATACTACTAACATGGATGATTCCTTTGATCTTGACCTATCTTTAACCATGGAAGATTATCATAATGTTACGACCACAACCACGACCATGAAAAGGCCTAAATCGCCGTCGCCCGAGGAAGTTCAAGTACACGTTTTTGCGATGCCAAGTGTTGTGGATCCATTAGGTGTTTGTACCGTGTGCATGGAGGGTTTTCATTCGTCGTGTACAAACGGTAAGCAAGCACCTTGTGGTCATGTCTATCATTTCGATTGTATTACGAAATGGCTTGCTCTTCATAATTCTTGCCCTCTTTGCCGGTGTAAAGTTTCGGGCCATGAGATTATAAGTTTGTAATAATGTTCTAGTTTCGATGAAGCAACCTATGTGAGTCATGAAATAATATCATGGAACATTGTTACTATTAGTTATAATCTATGTTTTGGCTTGTTGTATTTGATGTATATGAGGTTTTTGATCCATTGAAACCGATGAATTAAAGAGGGTCAAGTATGAGTAATGAGTTATTGCATCTTGTTGTTTTTGTGTTATTAGCTAACGGCTATTCCATCAAGCACGATGTTTGATTTCTGAATAATGTGACATCATTAGTAGAAAACAACTTTTATCAAATCCTAAGATCCGTTTATGATATTCAAAAATAGTGTATACAAAACGTACTACTACGTATTATTTAAATGAATGTCACAGTCGATTACTGTAACACCCCCATTTTTACAATATAGCAGCGGAAGATAATCTGGGATATTACTTCATAGATACAACAATCATAATCATAGAAAACAACTTTAAAAGAGACGTTGTTGGAAAATTTTAGTTATCATTCATTATATTCAGAGTTTTTACAAAATGCAGGTCCCAAAATCTAAAACATCATGTTTGAATGATAACAGTTCAGCCACCTTCGAGTCCATGCCACTCCGTACCGCAACTTGCTCAATTACCTGAGATAAACATGCTAAAAAGGGTCAACACAAAGGTTGAGTGAAATTCATAGGTTTGAAATGTAATAGTTAAATACAAGTTATCATAATTGGAAATGTTGGTATTGCAGGAATAATTGTTATAAAGAACATTATTGTCATATTGAACAGTATTATCACCCTAAACTTATGAATCACATAAAAAGATAAAGAGATATTAAAGAGATATTGAGAGATACTACCCAAAGAGATATTGGGAGATACTGCCCAAAGAGATATATAAGAAATATTGGGAGATATTATGTCCCCAGGAGTTAGGAATCAGAGTAGTCCATCATTATCCCATAGTGATATGTGGTGTAGCAACGATCCCCTACATGGTGACTCTGTGTAGGAGGAGAACGAACCGCGGGGCCAAGTTGTGGCCTGGGTGTATGACTCGAGGTGGATCTTCCATCAGGACTAAGTACTTGGTCCGTAGTATTGGATTTGATCCGAGCGTGTTATTAGATTACTTGAAGGCCACTCAGTATTGAAAAGCGATCTTATCAAATATTATGCAGACTATATATTGGGTTTGGAATAATGTTTGCAGAAAACAATAAATTCTATGTTTGACTTTTGCTATGTTATTGTTTTTTTGTATGAACTCCAAAGGAAACGAAATAATGTACACAATTATAAGTGATTATAACTAACAAGTTTTATTTACATAAATCGAAATCCAAACAAAAAACCGAAATCGAACTGGATTAATGAAAAAACCGAGAAAATGAAACCGAAAAAACTAAAAACCGATGTTTTCGGTTCGGGGTTTGGTTTTAACTAAAAATCATCCCGAAGCGCCCCATGTTCACCGAATGTAAATATCTTAACTTGTCCGACAAGGACATATGATGTTAAAATAAGAAAAATACAAGGATATATTTTAAATTTTAATCTAAAATCTTTTTGAGTATTCCAATTGAGTGCTAGCGTAGTGGTCGGTCGTCTCGGCCGGTCGCCTCACTGCCAACCCGGTCACCGCCATTGCGACCCTTCGGTCTTTGTCGGTCTGTCGAGGGCAAAAAAATGAATAGGGTCGTAATTCCGGCCGTGTAAATACACAACAAAAGTAGGCAAAAAGTAAACTTTATACCTTTGGATAAAATAAATAAACTTTTTTCAAACTATTAAAATGTTAACCCATTTTAAACACTATAAATACTCCATTTATTTTAATTATTTTATACACAAATTAATTATACACATTATACATTTTTTCAATCACAACTATCATCCTTTAAAATACCACTTTTAACCTCTATCAAAAATCTTAAAAGGCTTGTTCCGCTTTCACGTACCGACGCTGAAATCAAAGCTACGGTACGAAAACAAATCGAGTGAAGTATAAAATACGTCAGCTAGGCGAGAAGAAACATAGCCATTGAATTATAGAATGCAAGCATAGCAAAATATGATCTAAAGATAGCATATGATTAAAGCAGTTAGGACATTCACAAGTGAAACGTGTTTTGATTGACACTTATTTAAAACAAGAATCTCATAAAGATTACGAGATGCATAATACTTTATTTAGAAAGGCAGCAAAAATAGAACATCAAATGAATAATAAATTCGTTTGGATGCACGTAAAAACCAAATAGGACTATTGTGTTTTCTTATTGTTTTTGAATTTCGTATTGTAACTTCTATTTTTATTTAAATGAATGAAAATTTATTTACAGCAAGGAAGATACAAAGTAGAATACGAAATTTTATTCATTCAATCACTGGGTTTTTTTAAGGATATTTATAAAGAAGCCAAAATGAATTAATAAAGACGGAGATCATTTCCTCCATCATTTTATTTGATTTCTTATAAATATCTTCCAAAAAACCCTGTGATAAAATTACAATACATAAAAAATACGACATTGAAATAAAAATACAAATTACGATACGATATAAAAACACAAATCATCATATTTGTTTTCTTTGTGCATCTAACGGATTTTGTGACTAATATTATCTTGTATTTCTGACACGTATTTCCACAACGTGCTCTTAACCTTGTAATCTTTCCATCCTTCATTGTTTAATAATTTGTTAATCAAAGCACGTCTTTCTGATGAAATGTCTTTGCATTCCTGAAGAACAATCAAATAACATACAAGGTTAGAGAAAGAGAGGTGGTTTAGAGAGAGAGTGGTTGGATGAACATTTTAGAGAGAGAGAAACATGAAAGAAAACTTGTTTTATGTGTGTGAAATAATGAACAACCAACACCCTCTTCAAGGCATGGAGAGGGTATTTATAACCTAAGTGTGGCCGGCCATGGAGAGCTTGTGGGCTTTCCATGGGCCTTTTGGCCCAATTAGATTAATATCATTACATTTGACTAACTACGGGCTTTGACTAACTATTATTGTTCGTGACCGATACTTTTCGTGTTTCTAACAATCTCCCTCTAAGGGAGGTCACTCCAATTTACAAAGACTTAATCCTAGCATACTATGCTTTAACTTTAGTCTTGAGCTCGTAGTTTTTAACTTCAATCATTAACTTGTGAATTGATGTAGTGATCATATACTTTAGGTCTTGAGCTTGTTCCTTAGCTTGTCTTGAGTGTGAAAATGTGATCTTGAGCATCTTGAGACCATCAACCAAGCATAATCTCTTTTCGCCATCTTGTAAACTTTGCCATCTTGTGAACTTGTGAATTTTGGACCGACATGCTCATACCTTTCTTGATTTGTCGACTTTGAAAAGCTTTAATGCTGCATCTTTCTTGAAATTCTTTAACTTTAACACTTCGTCACTTCGAGAAAGACGTACGGTATCAGAGTAGCGGAAGTCTTGAAACATGTACTTGAGCTTTCATGATTTCTTTATATTTGTCGGTCGGGTATGAGCATGTGGCTATGAATCATGACTCGTCAGGAATCAGCTGCATCAATCGTTGGGAGTACCTGCAGGTTTAGGTTAGTGATAATCAACAGATATGGACGAGAGTGTCTTTGTCACTTCATTGAATACGGCTGCAATAACCACAGTTCCTCGTTGATCAGTATAAATATTGCTTGTGATCAAGTTGAGTTTCAAAGAATCTCCTTGACAGGGTTTCGCAGATGCACTAGCCGTTCTTATTACCGGAGCGTCTCAAAGCAGACAACACGGTATGAGTGAACCAGCAAAACGAAGTCTCGCCGATTGAATAGAAAAATAGATTTGAAAATCAATCGACGTGTCACTTACTAAAGTGTTTTTGTGACACACCGAGAGTGTTAATCATTTCAAAAATTCATCATCAACTGTTAATCCTAGAACAAGTTTGACTCATATAGAATCGCACCATCGTTTCTTTCTAGTTGTTACAAGTTTGATTTGTATAGAATCGCACAAGTCAGCTACCATGAGCTTGTTTGATGTTGGCTCAAGCAGGATTTCCATCTTCATTGTGATTACTTGAGTATCACTTTGATGTTCTGGCAAAATCACAAGGATAATGCGTAGGACTCTTTATATATTTCTCATTATTCACATTGTGTGAGATAGCAAGCATAATTTTGACAAGTGTCCTAATGAGATTTATGGATGATCTCTTTTGGCTCTAGACTTAATAGTGCACTTTGGTTTTAGGGATCGGAGGCTAGAGCAGACTGCCACCTTTTCAATATCAACTAACTTGAAGTGAGAAAGTTGATAGAAATGCGTGTAATCTCTGTGAGAAATGGAACAGAACTCTTTTGAGAGATTCTGAGTGGTTATGGAGGTTTGTGCATTGCATTACTGGGTCCATGATGTCAGTCTTCAATGTCAGCAATCATCTTTGTGATTCTTGACAGCAGACGCATTGACCCGGTTTTTGCCTAAGTATAAAGAGGGCTTCTTTCTTTTCACCCTTTATCTTAACTTTTCTTTTTAATTTTTCAACCCCTTCAGCGCTTACCGAGACTTCATAAGTAGTACCTTGTTAGGTTTGTTCCAGTACTAGCTCCATCTCAGTCGGCACTTTTCCCTTATTCTCACTTTTACTCCCTTTTTCATACCTAAGGACTACTACACTATCTAGTGGAATATCCCTGGGTAGATCTCTCCGGTTCTGGCTGGATCATGGGAATGAATACCTAAACTTAACCACCTTATAACTCTAATACAGTAAATTAAATGGTCGGTCTTTGGTACATCCACATTTCTGCCAATCACGTAACCATTTGCTCCCCCTTCATATATGCATCGATTAATCGAAAGAGTTTAGCACATATATGGGAAAGCGTATACTTGAGATCTTAAAAATCACATTATTAGCCATATATTTTAATCACATTTTCTCCCCTTATCAAAAATATTAAATCTCTTGATATTTTGAATATCAATTGATTCAAATATAACTGCTTTTGAGGAGAAAATGTCCAATTATTAACAAGCTGTATTAGGAACATTTTTAATGCTCGCCCTCAAAATATGATGGTATTATATGGTGTTTGAGTATGTTAATTTGAAATTTTTGAATTTACTAAGAAATTCTTGAAAATTCATACTCAAACACTATATATGCCTAATTTTTTAAGTCTACACTACACATTTATATATTCACAAGATTATTATGTACGAGGTTTGACCTGAATGATGAGAACATCATATGATAGAATCATATGGTTCTTTGTAGCAGCCGTAGGTCTTCCTCATAGTCTCTCTTAAGAAGTTGTCTTAACTCCCCCCAAAATCAGTAATCCTTTCTTGAGTAGATTCAAAACTTTCTTGCAAGCCGCCTCAAGCAATCTTGATGTAAAAAACATGATATCCGAAGAACACAATTTGTGGAAATCGTAGAGGGGGGTGAATACGTTTCCATTTAAAATCTTAAAATGTTTCGTATCAAATTGCCAATCAAGCGTGACACAATATGATGAGTGTTCATACGAGTTATATACACATAGTAATACATCGATTTACAACAATACAAACCAACACACAATATTCACATTTATTCATGACATAAACATAATTAAAACTATATAATCAACACATCACACAATTGCAAGTATAAATATAAAGTGATAAATGCGAGCATAAAAGTAAAGAGATAAGTAAGAGGAAATGCAAACCGGACACGATGATTTATAGTGGTTCGGTCACGAAGCACCTCTTCGCCCTACTCCACTCCTCGAGTACCCAACTCGAGAGTTACTTCACTAGTCAACAAGCTCCCTTTAGGTGGAAAAAACCATACACAACTTTCGCTTATATCAAATTCCGACACTAAGCTAGATGTCGAGTTCTAATCTTAGCTAGAACCAATCTATCACGACTTCACAACTTCTTCACTACTTTCACGACTTCACAACACAACTTCACAACTACTTTCACAACTTCACAACTAAACAACTTCTTCACGCCTTATATACCCTTTCATCCATACTACTTCCTACTTTTACAACCATCACACTTACTTAGATGCACACCACTCTAACACTACATATTACAAAGATCACCACGAACTAACAACACTCACAAATTGGAATACATAGACTCTAACTATACATTGTGAATGTAAACAACAGTCCACGAAAGCACATAACTACTAACATCGTATCTTAATGATAACGAAGTTCTTCTCTTGCCCACTTCAAATAATGTATGATTGGATCATAAAAATAAACAAACATATATAATAAGTTAAGTGATCAAAGAAGAGGGTTTGAAATGAGGTTTTAGATCTGAGAAAACTATGTGCACAGTTCGAGAAAAATCTGTGGAAACAGATCCCCATTTTATAGGAAAAAATATAAAATTTATTTGGAGCGGTCCCCTAATATACAGGGCGAGCCCCCCATATTAAATGCCGTTCCCCTTTAATTAATCAAGGGGTACACACCCATATTTTTCAGACGCTAATGTTCAGAAAATTTTCACCTATTTTGTCCTTTGTGGTGACGTTATATGAACTTTCTAGCCGTTTTTTGGTAGAAAATTTGAATTCAAAATATTTATTTAAAAAAACATTCTATAAATTCAAAAATGTTTGTAAATGTAATAAAAATGTTTTTTATCTACCCATTTTAATAAAAAAAATGTAAGGTTTGGTAAAAATAAAAACAATCTTAAACATTCAAAAAATTACAGTCTGTTTATTCATACCTTTATTGAAATACGTCGGTGCTAACTTAAATTTGTTGTTTGAAGAACGCTTGAGACGTCGAAAGATGTTGACAGATGAATTGATGATTTGTGATTACGAGTAACTTAAGCACTTTACGTTATGTGTTATAAGTTACATGTTTGTCATCACCAAAACATGAAGAGAATGTATAGATTAAATATCGTAATATTTCTACCAACAATCTCCCCTTTTTTGATGATGACAAAATATGTAAACTATAACTCATAGTAAAATGTATAAGTTACTTGTTTACACTTCTTCTCCCCCTTTTGTCGAAACAAAAAGGTGGACTCCTAGACGAAACTTTTACTACACTTCAGCTCTTCAATCAAACAGGCGAGCTTGCATCAACCTAAGTGAAGTCTTGATTCAATCAATCCCATCTAAACAATGACATCCCTTAAACATTGACTCAAACGGATCCATGGATCAAATTAATTGCAAACTCTTAACCTACATTAATGGTTAGTTCCGTGCAAAAAAAAATATAGGGATGAAATACACATATCAAGAAATGTGTAGATGTCTTAAATGGTTGCAAACGTAATGGCTTGGACATTTGCAAATGCTCCCCCTTGATGTATGCTCCCCCTTGATTGGGGCCACCCAAGACATAAAGTAAAGGAAAAGGCAACAAATAACAAATTATAGAAAATCATATATATATATAACTATATATATATATATATATATATATATATATATATATATATATATATATAATGATGATGATAGATATATATGCAAGACACTTAGTGGGGAACAAATTATGTATGTTTTAGGTATATGCACTCTAAAGTGTGGCACTAAAGACAACAACCTAAATAAAGAAAACGGATGAATGCTTAATTCATGAAAATGTTTAGGAACTAATGATAAGATTCGACTTATACATGCTTAAGGACTAAGACTTGACCAACAAGTCTTATTATGAGAATGACTCCTTCTAAGATGTCATATGGATAAGAAGTATTGTGGGTTTGAATAGACTAAGGATTGTATTGAGAGATTCCTAAATCCTCAAGGTTTCTTTGTTAAGCATTATGTATGCTTTCCATGTTTGGGGTGTTTAAGGATAAACATATATCGACCATTTGCCTAAGTAGCGATAACCCCTTTGAGCCCATTATCATGAACTGTCAATTCCTTTGTGGAAGCGCAAATGTTATATATAGATCTATTTGGGATTGACATCCCCATCCGGGTGAGTAGCTCTCACTGGTGTCACGGAGTGAACCAACGGATGTATACCATGTCGGATTCGGATGTTGCGGGTTAGAACATCATCACGGGCAATGTAGGCAATTTATATTGCAATTCATACATGTCGAGCTTCGGTGTCATGAGCTTAGGGAAACGTAATTACATTTATGATGTTTGCATCTGTTGCATTATCATACACTTAAAAATCTTACGGTCCTACATTACATTTACATAAACCTATGAATTCACCAACTTTTTGTTGACGTTTTAAGCATGTTTTTCTCAGGTCAATAAGGCACGAGGTGCCAAGATACATTGGGGGTCACTCTTTGGAGAGTCAGTACTAAAGATTTGAGGAGTATTACATTTTGAGAACATTTGTTATAAACCAAAAATTTTACTTATATTGTCAAACAAATTGAAGCTATGAGCTTATGTAATGAACAAGTGTTTTGTTTAATCCAATGTATCTTTTTAAAACGACACGCTTAGTGGTCGTTCTCATATCTTGTGCTATTGATCTATAAAGTAACGCTCCCGGACACATTATTCCGCAGCAACCCTATTTAGGGGTGTTACACATTTCATTACGAATTTCACTTGACTTTTGACAACATAGGAACACATGCTTATGAGTGTCGAGATATGAGGATGAGACGCATTTCATTACGAAATTCACTTGACTTTTGACAACATAAGCACACATGCTTATGAGTGTCGAGATATGAAGATGAGATGCATTTCATTACAAAATTCACTTGTAGGGAATGGTTACATGGCGAATCTTCTTGCGAAGATGACTAGGTGGATGACTCAAGGTTGATAGTAGTAAGGATGACTCGGTTTTTCATTTCACTTTGGTGGTTTGAGGATGTACTAGAACTAGTGATCACTAACAAGAGTGAATAATAGTTATGAGGTTTGAGTGTATAGTAGAAGTGTATCTTATGGTTTCTAGTGAATAAGAATAACCTATGTTAGTTCTTGAGAGTGTTTGGTTAAAGGATATATGTGAACATGTGTGTTTTCCCTTCCCTTTTAATTTGTGCTCATCCGGACATAGATTGTGGAATAAAAAGAATAAATGAAGAAAAATAAAGACGGAAGCGATGAGCTTGACAATGTCATGATGGATGACGGTTAGCATACGATGAACTTCATCTACAAAGTTATGTAGCTCTTCTCGAGTATTGCAAATGTTTATAAAACAATCACACGACGAGGTACGAGGTTGTCTTAAAGGTGATAGCGGAAATGTGGACAAAAGATATTAACCATCTCCCATCTATATAATAATAGAGGCATGATTAAGGTTTTTGTGAAACGAATTAGACATGAACAATGAGTGATATTTTACTTTGCATTTCGCGAATTAAAAATGCTTAATCACTTCGGATGAAATGATTAAGTTGTCGAGATTTATCAGAATATATTTAATAGTAACAAGACTATTAAAATGAGAATGACACGTTTATAAGATTTGTTTCATCATTCCTAGACCTAGACTTAAAAAGGTTCACGTTTGAGTGATTTGGTGAGGGTGCCGGTGAAATTGTCTTTCGATGAAACTTTTTCGATGAAGATATTTCCTTTTGGAAATTGTTGTGAGGGAAATGACGACGAATTTTGATGAGTTTTCTATCCAAAGATCGATGGATAATGTTTGATTCTCATTGTGTATGAGGTGAGCATGACGATAAACCATCGTGACATTCCTAAGGGCATGGAAAAGACTAATGGAAGTGAAAGTACATAGTCTTAAGGTGTGTATATTAAGGAGGCTACGAATTACTTATGTAGAAACTCGTAAGACCTTTGTCATATGAAGGTTGATGTAATATTTTAGCTTTAGGAAGAGCATTTTAACATATGTTGTTAAAAGGATTGAATATGAATTTTCGGATATGACCTTTAACGATTGCGACCGCAAGTTAAAGATACTTGAATATTTTGGATGAAATATTTAAGTTGTCATACCTACTTGGAGGAGTGTTAGATATGTATCTAAGCAATCAAACATTGAGCATCAAGATCATGAAGACATATAATTGCATTACATGGAAACAAGTAATCATCTTGAAACATTAAAGCACATATTTGAGGTGCATTGTGTCTAGATTGACTAAGGAAAAGCCTAATTTCTATGTGCTTAGTGTGTACTCCTAATGATATACAAAGTCTATCGATGTAGACTATCATTAGGCATATTTAGGAAGAGCCATTTAATCAAATTAGAGAATGAATATGAGACTATCACTAGTGGTGCTCAATTCAGGCTAAACACGACCATTTTTACAGGTTATACACCGAACCCAACTTCACTCTTGGAAGCAATTCAACCGTTAGGTCAAATTAAATTTCTAGTGTAATAGATTCTCCAGTAGTCATTCTCATGTTAGACAAAATAGAGTTCTTATATTTGTCTAATGAAGTGTAGCAAAGATAAAGTTTGTATTATCATTTCATAGAGGGCCTAACATGACTCAACTAACATACTTTAATTCCGGTTCGCATAATCCTAATCAAGATGTGTAGAATTCTAAGATAAGCGTAAACAAGATGTTTTAATCTTTTGTTCAAGATCTATAGATTGTTTGGTTTTGATTACATATTGCTTGATTTAATGGATGTCTTATACTTAGTCATCATACATGTGTAGTTGTCACATGTGATATTTAACGTGTTTGATTTTTCAAAAGCCAAAATATGTGCTTATTTGTGACAAATATGTTATATTGAGAATGTTTTAAGAATTCTCTATTTCATGTCATGTGAAATGAATCTCATCAAGATTATTTATCTTAATTAAGTTTGTGATTCATTAGTGATAAATGGTTAAAAAGATACATATTTTATTTTTAAACAAATATGCTTTTCTAAAATTATTATTCTTATCAATGTTGTATATTATAATTAAATACGTATTTGAATATATTTATTTTTACTTGTTTTTCAATTCTAATAAATTATATTTTTCAATTATATGTTGGTGTATTTTTCTTGTAACGCAAACCATTTATGCTAGAAGAAAATAAAATGCCATAAGATACTTATATATCCTTATCAACTCGTTTTAATACGATAAGTCAATAAAATCTTTAAACATAATGTTTCTCAAACATCATGTTATCTAGGGTGAGTAACAAGAATATTTTCTTATTGAGAATTAGTTAAAAGTGAATTTTAGCTTTGAGTTGTGCTTTTATGTTGTATGAGAAAATTTTACATATGTTGTTAGTTTGCTCGTGTTTGGTTTTTCGAAAATGACACATTTACCAATTGCATTGCAATGTAAATTGCTTGAATATTTTAGACAAAACATCCAAGTCGTCAATCCTACTTCATTGTGTATTTTATGCATTTATTAAACATATTAGTATAATATTTGGAACACAACCATTGGACAAGTAGACTCAATATGGCATCATCAACACAAGTGTGAGTTATGATCCGATGCATATTCTTTTCATCTAGAAAAGAATGTAAAATATTTCTATCAATCAAGTGTGATTGAGTTATGTAGATCCAAGATGATATCTTTTGTTATATTTTGATATAATCTTGAAACTAAACAAATAAGAATCCGATTTCATGTCCATACACGAAAACTTGTCAATTAGATTCAAAAAGATATCAATCATAATTTGAATAATGAATTGATATATTCTCGAAATCTTTCTTGATCCTCACGAACACTCATTTAAAAGAAAAGAAATAAATATTTAAATAGTGTGTTCCATTAATCCCAAGATTAGTTGTAAGGTGGGGTTGATGAATAATGATAAGTTAATTTCTTATTTCAAGATTGTCGTAAATTTTACTTGTGCGAAAAATTATTTGTTGTTATGTATAGTATGCATAGTTTTTGACATTTTATTAGTATATAAATGAGTTTTCTAATCATTTTTATACAACACACATCTTTTGTAAAATACTATATGTTTAAACATATGTACATATGTATATAAATAATTATGTGTGTATTTTAGAACCATGCAAGCACAAGAATTTTCTTTTTCTTAGTTACTAATGTATTAATACAATCTTTTCTTTTGTTTAACCAACCCAAGGTCAAACAAAGCAAGTTGTTGAAAATGTTTAAACGTGTTGTTGAAAATAGATTAAATCGTTGGAAATATTAAGGTGACTAGTTTTAACACATTTAATAATATGCTTGATAAGTTATTGAACTCTTATTCCTAAGTATATTCCCTTTACTCAAAAGATTTCAGATGTTTATGTAACATTTGTAAATTAAGTGATCTATGCCTATATGCAATGCAAGAACAATTTCGCAATCTTAATGCAAGAAATCTAGCATAAGTTCTAGTTAGGCATAATTCAAAAAACTAGCTACAAACGAATATTGTACATGGTACGTGTGCTTAGATATTCAATTAGCTTAATTACACATAGCAACGATCATTTAATAAATTCTACTAACAATCAAAGAAGTGCACATAATCACATAGCATAAACATAAAAGTACTTGTCGTCGTTTTGTGTATTAGATACAACAATGTATACTTAGCTCAGTTTTGTTTGAAGACAAATTAGTTTCCTCCCCATTTCATAAGTTAATCAAGATCATATTTTGAAAAGATAAATACATAATTTTTCAAAGATATACCAACTAGAAATGCCCGGCTCGAAGGAAAAGGTAAAATACAAGTTTTACGTCAAAACGAAACATAAATTTTTGACCACCATGTAGTATTTTTTTCTTTCTGACTTATTTAAGTTTTGAATAATTACTTGGGAGTATTTTTAAATGAAAGTAGACTTAATTATCTTTAAAACGTCGGGTGGCACGACTTCTACAGAGTTACGGTTGATTTTATATTAATTTTCAAAGTTTCTGAAAAACTGCCGAATCAGACAGGCGGTCCCCTTAATGAATTAAGGGGACCGGCCAGGAATTAAGGGGGCCACCCAAATATTTAAGGGGGCCGCCCACCTGATACTCAGAATTACAATTTTTGTAAAAAATTGTTTTCTAACTTTGCGGAAAGGTGTTCACTTTTAAAATGGTACCGAAATATAACACTTATTTAAGCAGCATTTTTATCTCGAGCTAGTTATATTAGTGTATATAACATCAAAAACTAATACAGGTTAATCAACAAAACACTTTTTATATTTAATCCCCTTTATGGGTAATTTGATACATGGATCGTACTTAATTTCTAAAACTATTTGTTTTGAAAATTAGAGCGGCGTGGCTTGTACAAGTGTGGGAAATCGTAGAGGGAGTGGGGGTAAAGACGTTTTTTCCATTTAAATCTTAAAATGGGTTAGTATCTAATTTTTCCCGATCAAGCATGAACAATTGATGATGTGTCGTACGAGATATTAGATACATAGTAATTCATCGATTTACAAAATACAACCCAAACAAATATCACATTTATTCATGACATAAACATAATTAAAACTATATAATCAACACATACTCAATTGAATGTATAATATTAAAGCGTAAATTGGCATTAATAGTAAGGAAAGTAAAAGGAAATGCAAACTGGACACGATGATTTATAATGGTTCGGTCACGAAGCACCTCTTCGCCCTACTCCACTCCTCGAGTACCCAACTCGAGAGTTGCTTCACTAGTCAACAAGCTCCATTTAGGCGAAGAAAACCGTACACAACTTTCGCTTATATCAATTTCCGACACTAAGCTAGATGTCGAGTTCTAATCTTAGCTAGAACCAATCTATCACGACTTCACAACTTCTTCAATACTTTCACGACTTCACAACACAACTTCACAACTACTTTCACAACTTCACAACACAATTTCACAACTACACAACTTTTTCACGCCTTAGTATTCTTCACCATACTACTTCACTACTTCACAACCTCACACTACTTAGATCACACCACTCTAAGGGCCTGTTTGGTTTGCGGGATCTTAAGGATTCTGATGGAATTGGAATCTAATTCCATTCCATAACGTGTTTGGTTGGCAGATTCAAAGAATTCGGAATCTGAATTCCATTCCTTAATGTGTTTGGTTGGCAAATGAGATGAAATAAAATTCCTTCAAAATCCCATATATATGGAATTCAACATTCCATGGCAAAATGAGAGGATTGTTTTCAATTCCATGGAATTCAGATTATTCTTGTCATTGTTGTTATTATTATTATTATTATTATTATTATTATTATTATTATTATTATTATTATATTATTATTATTATTGTTTTATATTTAATAATTATTATTTATTTAAATCTAAATATAATTTAAATTTTTATAGCTTACTTTTTATTTTGTACCTTAATAAATATATAAAAACGCTATTTATTTAATATATTAGTTTATACAATATTATTTAAAAATTTATTATTATTATTTTATAAGTAATTTATTTATTAAATAATTTATTAATTTATTAATTTTAAACTAAAATTAAATTTTATATATTTTAATATAATTTGTTTTTTCTTATTTCATTTTCTTCCAACCAAACATGCGCTAGTTTTTGCAAATTCCAATTCTTTCAGATTTCAAATCCTAAGGATTCTAATTTCTAACATTCTATTCCTTCACATTCCAATTTCTTAAACAGATTCTAATTCCGTCAAAAACATTCTGCGAACCAAACGGGCACTAACACTACATATAAAGATCACCACGATCTAACTATACTCACAAGATTGGAATACATAGATTCGATCTATACATTGTGAATGTAAAACATGTCACGAATGCACTAACTACATAACTTCGTATCTTGATGATAACGAGAGTTTTTCCTTTGCACTTGAATGAATGGATGATTGGATCACATTTTAAACATACATATAATAAGTTAAGTGATCAAATAAGAGGGTTTGAAATGAGGTTTTAGATCTGAGAAAACTATGTGCAAAAAGGTGAGAAAATCTGTGGAAACAGTCCACTATTTATAAGAAAAAATATTAATTTTTTATTTGGGCGATCCCCTTAAATATACAAGGGTTGTCACCTTAATTATGGCCGGTCCCCTTAATTAATTAAAGGGGTCGCTTATTTTTTAGACGCTCTTTTTTTGTCTTTTTGTGGGAAAGGTTTTTCTGGAACTTTCTAGCCGTTTTTTTGGTAGAAAATTTGAATTCAAAATATTTATTTTTAATAAAACATTTCTTATAAATACAAAAATATTTTGTATATGTTTTAAAAATGTTTGTCTCATTTTATAAAAAAAATGTAAGGTTTGGAAAAATAAAAAAAATTATTTGATCATTCAACAAATTAAAGTTTGTTCTGTCATAGCTTTAGTGTTATACAGTCTCGGGTGCGAACTTAAACTTTGTGTTGAAGGAAAGCTTGGATGTCGAAGTTGTTGACGTATGAATAGATGATTTGTGATTTACGAGTAACTTAAGCACTTCTACGTTATGTGTTATATAGTATATTTTTTTATCATCACCAAAACTTGAAGAGATATGTATAGATTAAATATCGTAATATTGTTCTACCACACAATTAATTCGAAACTTAACACCAAAAGTCTATTAAGTCTCCGGATGTCCAAATTTCTCATTTACATGATCGTGATTATCTTAAATTGAAACACAAAGTCACTAAAGTCCCGGGGAAGTACATTTTCCCTTTAAGTAGCCGAAATGATAACACATAAGTCAACTAAGTCTCAAATTGTCCTCTTATTTCTTTATGCCTCAATTACTGACATAAACTTAAGGAATCATCATACTTATCAAACCTATGTGTACCTCTTTTGTCAACTAATTTTACTCTCTTTAAAAAATTAGCTTAGTGATTAACCGTTTTTGTGGAGCATTTATTGATATCAGTAACAATCTTCTTTTGCTTAGAATAAATCTTTCTTAAACACTCTCCCCCTCCCTAGTATCTTAAATGATGCATACTTGAAATCACAAGATATATCTACCCCCATGAAGTTGAAATAGTGCACCCGAAAGTAACAAGTTAAAACACTGATTTTCTCTACTGTTATGACATTCGTCTTCCCGGAATGGCCTAAAATCAATGAAGGCTATGGAAACTATCATGTGAACTTGTTATACGTTCTAGTGTGTCTACTCCTTCCCCCTTGCTGGTTTCGATACCTCAGAATCAGCAAAACCTTGTACGCACATATACTTGAGATCGTGTTCGAAGAATTAATAAGCTTAAATCTATTCCGTGAGAATCAACTTCAAGGCATTTAAAACTATGAAAGTATTTCCAAGCATTCCTAAGTCTTTTACAAACTATGAGGTGTTGGCAATATTGATCGTCTGTAGTTTAAAGCCTGAATTCACTAAGTCTCAAAGTGCAAATAGTCCGCTAAGTTGAGACAATAACATCTAAAGCACTTGTAATAGTTAATATAAATTAACTCCCCTTGAAATTGTTATCCGTCATTATCAAAAACTTTATCCGTTTATTCCGTGACTTATTTTGAAAGACCGTTTTAAAAGATTATTTGATGACACTTTCTCCCCCTCAAATAATGACCCGTTTTCTATTTAAAGAGTTGTTGTCATTGTTTGAGTGGTCGAATTGTCTTTGAAAATCTTTTTGTGATTACTGAAAACACTGATTCATTATGAAGACAACTTTTTACCAATAAAAATAAGATTTCTCTTATTTTGACAAAGAAATGCACTGACACGTACATTAATTTGTATATAGGAAGCACGGGTTGTGTTGCAAAGTAAACACAAGCCTTTGCATGGTCATAAAGTAGACCATGCCCGAGAATAAATTTCCGTTATGAGGTCAAGTTTTCTTTTTAAATATTTGCCTTTAAGATGATGACCGGGTTGCTATCTGAAATAATAGCAATCCATTTGGCATGTTTTGAAAACATTTGAAACTTCTGCTCGAACTTCATTTACAGCCTCGTATCATTATTAAATGACATTTCTAAGACCGTAAATGTTATTGATTTTCAGAAGACATGCCATTATTACCTCTTTTTATATTTTTCTTATTTTTTAATTTTTTTCTTTGGTTTTATATATTTTATATTTTTGTATTTTGTTTTTATAAATGTTTTAAAAATAAATAAATAAATAAAAATCTTTTTGGTTTTTCT
>BQNB010138935.1:6879-17628 GCA_026074375.1 Tanacetum coccineum
AGTCAAAGTCAAGTCAAAGTCAAAGTCAACCCCGACAAAGTCAAAGGTCAAAGCCGAAGCCATAACCGAAGAAATACTTAATGGGCCCACCCGTACCCATCTAATGGGCCGGGTCAGCCCATTAAGATATTTAATGAAGACTTATTAGCCTTAATTAATAAACAAGCCCAAATCCTTATCTACATAAACATGGCCCAATCATTTTCAAAATTTAAAATCCAAACGGCCCAAAGCAGTTTAGTGAGGCTCAAATCCTTTATAACAAACTGTTAGCCCTAACCCTTTTATAGCTTAACTCTGTTAGTCCCACAAGGACCATGAGTGAAACAACACCATACACCTTAGAGGGCCTTTCTTGCCAATTTACAAAAACTATTATACACCACATGGACGATGGTTGCAATTACTCTATACACATTCAGGGACCAATTTTGCCATATCCCCTAAACTTTACCCTGTTAAACAAACACACAGTAACATAAGTTTTTCCCACCAATACTATTCCTTCACCCCTGTCGTTTTCACCTCAAACCATGCACCCACAGACAAACCATCTCTCTCAAACCCTCACCCCACCTCACTACACTCCAATTGCCACCGTGGCAATCCCTCAACATACCATTGGCTGAAAACAATCAAGGGACACGATTTGAGACCTTGGGCACAAAGCAAGATAGATGGCTATGATTAACTTTGAAGACTCCCTCACAAAGAAAACACACAAGCTGAACTCTCTTAGAAAAGAAGCACACAACACAAGACTAGAAGATCTTTTAGTATAAATAGGCATAGTGTAGCTTATTAGTCTTTTGTTGAATTTGTTAAGTCCATGCATTTGTATTAACAATTTGTACCATTTTAAATACTGCATTTTTATTTACCTGTCATTTAATTATCTGTCTTTTAAATACTTGCACTGTACCTTTTCTTAAGTTAATGAAATTTACTGTTTTTCTTTAATTATTGTCATTTAAGCTTACTTGTCTTTAAATACTGTTTTTAAGCTCTTGTGTAAGCTTTTGAGTCATTAAAAGCTTATACAAACATTTGTTTTCAATACTGTCTAAAAAACCAAAAATCACAAAAAAAATTCCACTCTCAAAGTACCTCAGCTGAATTTGGAAGAAAAGCTAGCAAGGGAAGAGCTTTTAAGACCACACTAGCTTGTCTTTGACAAGCTAGAGCTTGTAGAATCCTTTATTTGCCTTGTTTTGAGCAAGGGTTTGGTGAGTTTTCATTTTCAATTTTTGCTTATTTACTATTCATGTGCTTAATTATTGCTTATTCCTGCTTTTTATTGCTTGTTTATGTTATTTGTTGCTTGTTTATGCTTATGTATTGTTCGTTTGTCATTTATTTAAGTTTTGCTTCAAATATGTCTTATTTTCCCTTTTGACTGCTTATTTACTTATTTGCTAAAGTTAGTGCTTATTATTGTGTTCTTTTTGCTTATTTTTGCTTAACTTAGCTATGTCATCATCGTTGTTCAAAACGTTTTGCTCAAAACCTTGGTACTCAGGTTAAAAATTGATTTAGAAAAGTTTAAGGTGTGTTTGGGTTAAGGGAGTAAAGTGGGTCATTTTGGTTTAAAATCCTTTTGAGTCACTTAGCAAACTTGCACAAGCTTTTTAAGTTGTCTTTAAGCTGTTTTGAAAGGTCTCAAAGTCTTAAAGCTTGTTTTAAGCTTTTTCTAAAAGGTCTTTTAGATCTGTGGTGACAACACATTTTCAAACAACATATTTGATTTAAAGTTTTTCTAAATAAGCTATGTATATACGGGAAACCTTAGAGTCTTTGAAACCGAAGGTCCGTGAGTCCCGATACTAGTCTCTGTGGGGTGTCAAAATCTGGTCCTTAGCCGCCCAAGGTTGGCTTTTTTTTTTTTTTTGGTTTATTATTGTTACGATGACGAATTGGCGCTACATGGGATGATCTCGCCTTCAAACTCATTATTCTAAGGTGGAACGTAAAGCATAGAGTTTTGCAAAACGTTGATCCATGGTTGAAATTCGAAATGGCACATTCACCTAATATATAATAATTGTCGGGAGCGAAAAGTTCACAAGTTGCAAATATGAGTAGTGTTAGCATCTTAACTTATATTTAACGGTGATTTCATTTTAAGCTTGGTTTGAAATAAGTGAAAAGTCGGGAACGATGAATTTATCCTTTTTAGGGGCATTTTAGGATTGAATGCATTCTTGTTTATGTTCCCTAAAGTTATAAAAATACGAAAGTTCAACCGTTCTAGTTAGTTGCTTAATAGAAAAGTACAAACAAATGAGAAAACGTAAAGAACAAAATATGTGTAGGAATAATACATTTAAAAATGATAAAAACGGGGCTTTTCTAAACTATTGATTCTTTAATTCCCCTTGACGAATACTTAGCTACTTTTTGAGGTTATTAGTCGTGGGGGATTAAGAGTCTTAGTTTTTTAAGTATTTACTTATAGCATTGCGTGAGGACACGGTAATAGTTTATTATGGGGGATTTTGGTATGTGCCTAAATACACATACCTTTGACCTTTAAAACCGGACTTAAATGACCCAAAACGTACCAAAAATACATTGTATTTGTATGTTTTCATTTATATTGTGCAGGAAACGGATATTCGACAAAAGGACGAAAAACAAAGCCAAAAACGACAAAACCGAGCACGAAATGGAAAGAGCGCGAAAAGTCAAAGTCAAAGTCAAGTCAAAGTCAAAGTCAACCCCGAAAAAGTTAAAGGTCAAAGCCGAAGCCATAACCGAAGAAATACTTAATGGGCCTACCCGTACCCATCTAATAGGCCGGGTCAGCCAATTAAGATATTTAATGAAGACTTATGAGCCTTAATTGATAAACAAGCCCAAATCCTTATCTACATAAACATGGCCCAATCATTATCAAAATTTAAAATCCAAACGGCCCAAAGTAGTTTAGTGAGGCCCGAATCCTTTATAACAAACTGTTAAAAACTCTGTTAGTCTACAAGGACCATGAGTGAAACAACACCATACACCTTAGAGGGCCTTTCTTGCCAATTCACAAAAACTATTATACACCACATGGACGATGGTTTGTCAATTTACTCTATACCATATTCAGGGACCAATTTGCCATATCCCTAAACTTTTACACTGTGTTAAACAAAACATACGTAACACAGTTTTTCACCCACATACTATTCTTTCGCCCCTGTCGTTTACTCCTAAACCATGCCACCCACAGACAAACCCTATCTTCTCAAACCTACCCCACCTCACCACACTCCATTGCTACTTAGCAATCCCTAACCTACCATTTGGCTGAAAACAATAAAGGGGACACGATTTGAGACCTGGGCACCAAGCAAGATAGATGGCTATGATTAACTTTGAAAGACTCCCTCACAAAGAAAAACAACAAGCTAACATCTTACGAAACAAGAAGCACACAAACACAAGACTAGAGAGCTTTTAGTTATTTACATAGGCATAGTGTAGCTTATAGTTTTTTGTTCGAATTTGTAGTCCTATGCATTTGATATTAACTAGCTCTGTACATTTTAACTATGACATTTTTATTTACTGTCATGTATTATGTTTCTTTCATATACTGCACTGTACCTTTTCTTAAGTTAATGAAATTTACTGTTTTCCTTTAATTATTGTCATTTAAGCTTACTTGTCTTTAAATACTGTTTTCAGCTCTTGGGTGTAAGCTTTTGAGTCATAAAAGACTTATTTATACAAAACAATTTGTTTCAATTACTATTCTAAAAAGACCAAAAATCATAAAAAAATCCACTCTCAAAGTACCTCAGTTGAATTTGGAAGAAAAGCTAGCAAGGGAAGAGCTTTTAAGACCACACTAGCTTGTCTTTGATAAGCTAGAGCTTGTAGAATCCTTTATTTGCCCTGTTTTGAGCAAAGGTTTGGCGAGTTTTCATTTTCAATTTTTGCTTATTTACTTTTCATGTGCTTAATTATTGCTTATTCCTGCTTTTTATTGCTTGTTTATGTTATTTGTTGCTTGTTTATGCTTATGTATTGCTTCAAATCTGTCTTATTTGCCCTTTTGACTGCTTGTTTACTTATTTGCTAAAGTTAGTGCTTATTATTGTGTTCTTTTTGCTTATTTTTGCTTAACATAGCTCTGTCATCATCTTTGTTCAAAACGTTTTGCTCAAAACCTTGGTACTCAGGTTAAAACTTGATTTAGAAAAGTTTAAGGGGTGTTTGCGTTAAGGGAGTACAGTGGGTCATTTTGGTTTAAAATTATTTTGGGTCACTTGGCAAACTTGCATTAGCTTTTTAAGTTGTCTTTAAGTTGTTTTTGAAAGGTCTCAAAGTCTTAAATTGTTTTAAGCTTTTTCTAAAAGGTCTTTTAGATATGTGGTGACAGCACATTATCAAACAGCTTATTTGATTAGGCTTTAAAAAAAACTGTTTTTAAGAACTGTTTTTGAGTTGTTTTTTTAGTTAGAATGCATTAGTTAAGAGTCCATTTTGGTTTACTTTGTTTTAGTCAAAATCTGTCAACCCTTTATCAATTTTTAGTTTCAAAAGTCCCTTTTTCATTTTCAATTTTTAGTGAGTTAAAATAGTTTTTAGGATTTGAACTTTGGAGCATAAGCTCATTTGTGGGTGATTTTAATCTGTTTTAACTTACTTTTTATTTTAAAGTTTATTTCCTAGCTTATTTTTAGGCCTGCTTATTGCTAATTGTCTTTTTAAGAAATGCCAAAAAATGTGAACTCAGTGTAACTAGCCCCTTTTAGTTAGCTTTTTAGTAGCTTATTTAAGTTTCAAATTGTTTTCTTTTTGCTGATTTTAGTAGACTTTAGGACAGGCTTTAAGCTCATATAAGCCATATGCCCATAAGGTTCCATATAGTGGCTTAAAAATAAGCCCAAAAGTTAGCCCTTAGGCTATGTGAGTAATAGGTTAGCCATATTAGCTTATTTGAGTTTTTAGCTTATCCGTCTGCTTTTTCTTGCTTATTTCATTTAGACTAGCTTATTAGGTGTAGGAGTCTATCTGCCTTAGCTTATTTTTCATTTCCCCTAGCTTATTTGAGTTTTAAGTAGCCAACAGTTAGCCTCTTTAGGACTTAGTGTAAAAAGCCATTTCTGCCAGTTTTATTTAGCTTATTTCAATGCTTATTTGTGGTTTCTAAAAAAGTTGTTTTTATTAAAATTGCTTATTTTCGGGTCTTTAAGCTTTTCCATAAAAAAATTTTGCAAAATAAAAAACTTTGGGAAATTGTGAAGTCTAGGGTGAGCAAGGCTCGAACCCTGGACCTCACAACCTCAACCAAAGCTTTTAACACAACACACACAAACCACTCCGCCCTTGGGTCTTTTCCGTTCTAGTTTGCACACATTAATCTTTTATACACGTTTTTCCCATTTTAGCTTATAAGCCTTTTCGGCTTTTTCCCAGCTTATTCAAATAAGCTGGCAACACCATTTTATTTTTCATAGATTCTACTCATTCCAAAGTACTTTTCTGTATTTTTTCAGATTTTTCTCGTTAAGTTTAGTATTTTTAATCATTTTTTCTTATTAAAACAGTTTTTAATTCATAAAAAATTATTAAAAAGTCAAAAAAATATAATTCTTTTTTTCAAAATTTTCTTTTATCATTCAGCACCTAGGAAAATTAATTTTGCATTTGTAGGGTTAATTTTGTAGAATTTGTATTTTTAAAGAACGGGTTTTCGATCCCGTTCTCGTTTTTAGGTTTAAATCCGTTCTAGCTTTCGTTTTTAGGTTTTCTTTCATCGTTTTTGCATTTTAATCATAGAAATAGGAATCCCAACCTAAAAATCTTTATCCATTCAATTCACGCGATCACGAACGTAATTCAATTTTCAATTCGCACCTCGTTAGGAAACGACCCGGGGGATTTTTGATTTTGCTTTGGTCAAAAGCAATTTCTTTGAGTCTTTCGGAATACGTATACTATAAATGAATTATAATTATTGATTTTACTTATTTATATATATTATTTATATATAGTAAGAAGTAAAAGATTATCGTTTCGTTTGAAGATTAGTTTTTGAAGACCCTTCCCTCGTGAAGTTATCATTCCCGTTTGTGAATATTTTCTTTTATTTATAAAAATACAAAAATACAAAAATATTTTTCATTTTCTTTTATTAGTATTTATAAGATAAAATCAAGAAAAAATCAAAAACATAAAAAAATTGTCCTTAATCAAGAAATAAAAATCATCATCAATATAATGCTCTCAACTTGAGCATTATCATAATAAGTTCCCAAACAAAAGATTCAAAACTTGCCTTTGCGTCACTTGCGACGTACGACTCACCTTCAAAAGTTTAACAAACTATAAGAGGGGTATAAGTAGGGTTGTTCCGAGTAACTACGACCCTAATGGAGAAAGGTTTTTAATAGCTTCGCGCTTTCCTACTCCTCCGCTCCTTTGTGCGTTTTTCTTTTAAAGAGCTACCGTGAAGCTTGTCGATTATTGGTTTAAGTTATTCGATCTCGTTTTGTCCATTAAAATAAATTGTGAAATAAATTGAAAAAAAACCAAAAATATTTTTCTTTTAATCTTTTTAGTGCATGCGCACTCGTTCTTCTTCTAATCTCGTTGGTAATTCTTCTTCTAATCCAACCACTTCAAACCCGAAATGTCATAACCGTAGACGTTCAAAACAACCTTTCTCTCTTGAAGAATCACCCGTAGTTACGATGGCCGATCAACGTACTATGGCGGAATTGCTCCGTGCACCCACCGAGGGTTATGCGGAGGCAATCGTGGTTCCTCCAATTCTTGCTGAGCATTTCGAGCTCAAGCATAGTCTCATTAATATGATGACTTCGGACCAATTCTTCGGACTTGAGAAAGACAATCCTCATGACCACATCCGTTGGTTTAACAAAATAACTTCCACAATAAAATACAAGGATGTGCCTAATTCAGCAATTAAGCTCATGCTTTTTCCTTTCTCTCTTGCGGGGGCAGCCCGTCGTTGGCTTGAAAAAGAACCCCCTCGTTCTATTCTCACTTGGGAAGATCTTGTTTCCAAATTCATCAACGAATTCTTTCCCCCCTCAAGAACGACAAACCTTCGAAATGAAATTTCTAATTTTCAACAACGGTTTGATGAATCATTTCATGAGGCATGGGATCGTACAAAGATCTCCTTCGTGCTTGTCCTCATCATGGTTTCACCGAATTGCACCAACTTGATACTTTCTATAATGCCTTGAACCCGGCCGACCAAGATTCCTTGAATTCTGCCGCCGGTGGCAATCTCTTGGAAAGAAGTACTCAAGATGTGTTGACGATTATCGAAAACAAATCCAAGGTCCGCAATTCACGAAACAAATTGGTTGTTTCTCAAGTGAAATCAAGTGATGGTAATTCTTCTTCTTCCGATATAGCCAAACTTACTCATGCAGTAAATCAGCAAACGAGTGCTGTGACTACCGCCATGACGGCTATTCTAAAATAATTTCAAGCAACCCCACCTCCAGCTTCCGTAAAAGTTGTTGAGGATATTTGTATTACTTGCGGTGGGGCACATCCTTATTATCAGTGTCTCGCCGCCGATGGCAACACTTTCTCAGGATATCGGGATAATACTCAAGGATACGTTGCAGCAGCCGCGGGTAACTACAATCAGGGTAATTCCGGTTATCGTCCTCCAGGTGTGGCTAATCAAACAAGACCACCGGGTTTTGTTCAACAAAACGGGCAAAATAATCAAAACCGTTTTAGCCAACCTCAAGGATATAACCGAGGAAACAATTTTAATCAAAATGCAACTTATCAAGTTCCAATTCAACAAAATCAAAATGTTCCTTTAAGTAAGTTGGAAAAATTTAAGAAAACAAATGAGGCTAACATGAAAGCCATGCAAACTCAAATTAACAATGTGAAAAATGAGTTAAGGAATGAAATGCAAAATTCGATTCAAACTTCAATGTCAAATCAAACTAACGAGCTTAAGAACATGATGGCTAGCTTTTTCCAAATGAACACCGCTTCTACCTCGGGTATGGGATCTCTCCCTAGCAACACCGTTGCTAACCCAAAGGGTGAATTGAAAGCCATTACCACTCGAAGTGGTCTTGTTCTTGATGGACCTACCGTTCCAATGCCTCCTCCATTCATTAATCCGGAGGAGGATGAACGTGTAGAGGAGACTTTAACGGACCCGGAACATGGTGAGTATACCATTAAGGTCCCACCTCCTCTTGTCCAAAAAGCTAAACCTCCTTCTCAACGAAATTATGTGGTTCACCAAAGGGATCCTCGTCACCCTCATATCCCTTATCCGTCAAGAATGAACCAAGAAAAATGGCAAGAGAAAGATGAAGTCCAAATTCACAAATTTTGGCAAATGTTTAAACAACTTCATATCAATATCTCTCTTGCCGATGCTTTGGTTTTAATCCCGAAATACCAAAAGATGCTTAAGAGTCTCCTTTCCAACAAGGAGAAGCTTATTGAATTGGTAAATACACCCCTTAATGAAAATTGCTCAGCGGTCATCCTAAAGAAGTTACCCGAAAAACTAGGTGACCCTGGGAAATTTCTCATTCCGTGTGGTTTTAGTGAGCTCAAGTGCAAAGCCCTAGCCGATCTAGGTGCTAGCATAAACTTGATGCCACTCTCGGTTTGGAAAAAGTTAGGATTACCCGAGCTTATTTCCACCCAAATGACCCTTGAACTTGCTAACCGGGATATTTGCACTCCGAAAGGAATTGCAAGAGATGTCTTTGTTCCAGTTAGAAAGTTCACATTCCTCGCTGATTTTGTCATCGTTGATTATGAAAGCGATCATCTTAGGTAGACCTTTCTTACGGACTGCTCGTGCTTTGATTGGCGTTCATGGAGAAGAAATTATTCTCCATGACGGTAATGAAAGAATAATCTTGAATATGAGACATGACACTTCAAGCTATTCAAACGAACCTCATTAAGAATCAATCAACATGATTGATGTCTATAATGTTTCACATGAGGAAATTCTTGAAGATTTGTTTGCAACAAATCATCTAAGTGACAATCCCACTTCTTCTCTCACTTCTCATACCGACTTAACTTCACCAGAAGTTATAAATCAATCAAGTGGCAATCCCACTCTGATTTCGAAACCCGTGACCAAGTGTTCTTCTTCCCCGACACTTATTTCCATCGAAGAAAGTGATTTAATTTAGGAAGAACTTGAAGCTTATCTCGCAAGTGATTCATTTCCACCAGGAAGTAGTAATCCTTCATCTCCTCTCCCTCCTTTTCATAATTCTTTAAGTGGCAGTACCACTTCTTCTTCACCTAGTCTCCCGATTTCTGAGACTAGCGACTATTCTCTTGAGGAGTTCGCCGATGAACTCGCTCTTATCATGTTTCCACCGGGAAATGATGATCTTCCCTTTGATGCCGAATCCGATCTTTGAGAAATAGAGTATTTGCTTAACCATAATCCTATCGAGGAGATTGATTCTATTCTTGAAGATTCAGTTGATAAAAATTCTCTTGATAACAATCTTGTTGATACCATTTCTGAGATGTTCGCCAATGAACATGCTCTTGATTACTCATCCCCACCATTATGGGATGATTATGATGATGAACTATTTGATCTTGAGACCGTTAATGATGATACTTATGATGATCCTTTTGACTCCAAGGAAGAGAAAATCAAAGATTCTAAAATCTTGATTGATGAACTTGATCTTCCTAGATCAAGTGATTTCCTTCTTTTTCCCGAGTATGACTTGGTTTTCTATGAGGATTTTTCCAAGGTTGATGCTTTGTCTTCGACCAACAACGAGGACAAGGTATTTAATCCGGGTATACTCATTCATGAGAACCTCTTTGAAGTCACCAACTTTGCAACACCGGATAAGAATGTAAAGAAGACCGCTAATGCTTCTTTAATTCTTGAGGATTTTAATCCTCCTATTTATGAACTTCCTTTCCACAAAGAAGTTCCCGGGCTAGGAGCTTTACTCTCGTTTTCACCCAAAAATGAGGAAAAAGTCTACAACCCTGGGATTCTAACTTCTAAAAGAGTTCATACCTCTCTTCTCCCAGAATTATCTTATCGGGGCACTAAAGCTTTCAAAGTCACCAAAATTCTTAAAAGCCCGATGGAGATTTTTCCTTGCTCTTACCAAGAGGACATCCGAGTCTTGGATGTTTCGTGTCTCTACTTCTATCCCCATTGACCAACTCAAGTAAGGGGGATTGGGTCAAGCTTAATGACCCTAAACAACCACTTCGTGGGAGGCACCCCATCCTTATCCGTAGTTATGTTATGTAGTAATGAATAAGTGTTTTTGTTGTGAGAAGGCCTGCCTTTTTCCTTTTCCGTGTTTTGTGTTTTGTGCTGTATTGTCCAGGATGTCCCGGATTTTTGAAGCCTCTCGTGCTCGCGGTTTTGTCCTTCGATCACAAGAGCTTCAAGTCCTCAGCTTCATTTTGGGAATCCAATATCCTAATCTTATCAACTAACGTTTATCTTTAAGCATACTTAATAAACGGCTTAGGATTTACGTAGAGACCCTTCGTAAAACATTGAGGACAATGTTTCATTCTAGTATGGGGGGATCTTCGATTTGATTGTGCCTGCAGCTGTTGTTTTCACGTAATCCCGTTTTTACCACCAAAATTTCAAAAAATAAAATTTTCAAAAATAAAATAAGTGTTTTGTCACAATTTTGACTTTCCAGCTGGGTAGAATAAGAATAAATTTTGACTCGATCGAGCGTGTTGAGCTCTAGCTTGTTCCTTAACATT
>BQNB010138936.1:6194-17627 GCA_026074375.1 Tanacetum coccineum
AGACGTATTCGGCTTCGGTCGTAGAGATAGCAAGGGCCGTTTGTTTCTTAGAGAACCAAGATGTTAAACAACATCCCATGAACGTATATACGCCACTAGTGCTTTTGCGATCAACGTAATCTCCCGCGTGGTTAGAGTCGGCATAAACTACATTTTCTATTCTGGTTCCTTTTGGATACCATAATCCTAAGTGACTAGTTCCTCTAATATACCTAAATATACGCTTAACGGCTTCTAAATGGGTAGTCTTAGGATTTTCTTAGAAACGAGCACATAAGCAAACACTAAACATAATATCGAGCCTACTTGTAGTTAAATAAAGTAAACTACCAATCCTACCTCGATATTTACAGCTATCTACGAAATCGGCTTCATCGTCCTTAGTAAGCTTGATCTCCGTTGATATTGGCATCTTGGTTGGTTTGGAATCTTCCAACCCGAACTTCTTTAACATCTCCTTGATGTACTTGGATTGATTGAAAAATATTCCGTCTTTCATTTGTTTGATTTGAAGACCCAAGAAGAAGTTCAACTCCCCCATCATACTCATTTCAAACTCGTCATGCATGATTTTTGCAAAATCATCACACAAGTTTTGACTCGTAGAACCAAATATAATGTCGTCGACATATATTTGAATAATGATAATATGTGATTTTGATTTCTTAGTAAAAAGTGTATTATCGACCGTTCCCATTGAATACTCGTGTTTTATCAAAAATGCTTTTAGTCTATCATAACAAGCTTTAGGAGCTTGCTTAAGACCATAAAAATCCTTTTTAAGTTTAGAAACATAGTTTGGTTTTTGAAAATCAATAAACCACGAAGGTTGAGCAACGTAAACCTCTTCGTTTATAAAACTATTTAGAAAAGAACTTTTTACATCCATTTGATATAGTTTGAAATCATTTGCACAAGCAATAGCAAGAAGTATTCTAATCGACTCTAATATAGCTACCGAAGCATATGTTTCATCATAATCTATACCTTTTTGTTGATTATATCCTTGTGCTACTAATCTAGCTTTATTTCTAGATACTATACCATTTTCATCTAATTTATTTCTAAAGACCCATTTTGTTCCTATGACAGATTGACTTACAAGAAAAGGGACTAATTCCCAAACATCATTAGCTACAAATTGATTTAGTTTTTCTTGCATAGCTATAACCCAACTTTCATCTTTTAATGCTTCATTGACATTTTTAGGTTCTATTCTAGATATAAAACAAAAGAAATTACTATGATTTTGGGTTTGAGATCTTAAGGTTCTTTGATTAAGATTTCCTATAACTTGATCTAGTGGATGATTTTTGGACTCTTTAATGTGAATGATTTCGTCAACTTTTATCGACTCATCTTCTTCGTTATTAGTATTTACTACTTTGGTATTCTTTCTAATGGCTTCTTCTTCACCAACATCATCATCAACCAATGGTGATAATTTGGTAGGAGGAGGACTTTCATCGAATGTCACGTTGAGTGATTCTTCGACTTTCATTGTATGTTTATTTAATACTACATAAGCTTTACTATTTTGAGAATATCCTAGAAAAACACCTTCGTATGACTTTGGGTCAAACTTGGTTAGATAGTCTTTAGTATTCAAAATGAAGCACTTGCTTCCAAATACTTTAAAATATTCTAAAGAAGGTTTCCTACCTCTAAATATTTCATAAGGGGTTTTTCCTAGTATTGGTCGAATTAATATTCTATTTAGTATATAGGTTGACGTATCAACGGCATTACACCAAAACTTTTGTGGAATGGATTGTTCATTAAGCATAGTCCTAGACATCTCTTGTAAGGTCCTATTCTTTCTTTCTACTACCCTATTTGATTGTGGAGTACGTGGAGCCGAGAAGTTATGAGTAATGCCTTGTGCATCACAATAAGCTCCGAATTGTACTTCATTATCAAATTCCCGACCATGATCCGTTCTAATAGCTATTATAGAACTACCTAGTTGGTTTTGAATTTTCCTACTTAATATTTCAAATTTCTCAAAGGCTTCATTTTTAGTCTTTAGAAATCTAGTCCATGTATACCTAGAATAATCATCTACTACTACTAAGGTGTATAAATTACCTCCATAGCTTTTAATTGTCGATGGACCAAATAAGTCCATATGTAATAATTCTAAACATCTTTTAGTGGAAACCATATTTTTAGCTTTATGACTTGCATGAGCTTGCTTCCTAATTTTACAAGCATCACAAAAATGTTTATCATATTTTAGCTTAGGTAAGTTTCTAACTAATTCTTTAGATGACATGGATTGGATTAAATGCATGTTTGCATGACCAAGTCTTCTATGCCATAAGGTAGAGTTATCCCTATCGTGGCGAGACACAATTTGTCTTAGAAGTTATTTCTAATTTCCATTACGCTTAAACCGTTTTTCTTAATTCGTTTCTATGGTTTTACCATCTATAAAATATTTCATACCTTCTTCCGTGAATAAGACTTGACACTTATTGTCATAAATTTGACTGACACTAAGTAAGTTAAAAGCTAAGTTATCTACGTGTTCTACATTAGATATAATAAGAGAGTCATTAGAGATTGTACATTTGCCTATGATCTTTCCTGTTAGGTTACTTCCACAAACAACGTTACTCTGTTGTATGTTTATAGGTAGAGAATAAATCTCTTTTGTTACGGTCATATGTTTGAGCAACCACTATCTTTGATCCATCATCGGGTTCCAAGATGTTCCTCAAGCATACCTATTCAACAATATAAATTCATGCGTTTGGTCCCCAATTATCTTATGGTCCAAAATGGTAGTGTTATAATCCCTTGCATTTGTTTCAATTGATTGAGATATTGAAATGGGATACAATTTCCCATATGTACGAAGCCTTGATTTTGTTGATTATTCCAATTCATAGGGTAAAAGTTTTGATGAATTGGTTGTCTAGAGTTTCTCCTAGATTGAGGTGTGTTGTATCTTGGTTGAGAAGGAATGTTCCTTCTAGGTGGAGGTGTTTTCGATCTAGACTCGGTTTTGACATAACCGATACCGCTTTTAGATGATGGTTTTAAAGACGGTTTCTTTGACTCATCAATGCTATTATGTATAAGATTCTTTCTAGTAATAACAAAATCTGATCTAGAAGACATAGGTGGACTAAAAATGTGTTATGTCCCTTTTTCGCCATAGATGCGACTCACGAATCCAGGTAAGGTGGATCCATTTACCTTTATGGTGGATCCGTCTGTCGCTTTTTTAGCGGACGATCTAACGAAACTCATGTTTTTAGTTCCGCTTGTGTACGCTTTACTATCATCAAATCCTATACCTATTTTATAACTAGGTGACTTTTGATTATTTAACATTTCTCTAAGTGAATTAGCGCTTTTATCAAATTTAACAAATTTAACTTGAGTTTCTTTAAGTTTGGCGTTTTCCAATTTAAGTTCCCCACATGACTTACACGCAATCTAAATTTCTTTACTTCCCTCAAGTTTCTTAATTTTCTCATTCAGTTCTAAAATTTCTTTTTCTAAAAGATCTCTTTTAGTTTTAAAATTTTTATTCTTGTTAATGATTTTTAAGCTAATTTCACATAAGCTATCGTACTCTATTTGCATACTATCATTATCAAGAGAAGATGCGTCATCACTATGATAAGAAGAGTTAAGAGTTACCTCATTCGACGATTGAGCCATGAGACAAGTTTCATCGTTGGTTTTGTCTTCGGCGTCATTTTCGCTATCGCTCCAAGAACCTCCAATGAAGGCCTTTTGATCTTTGTTGCGAGATGGTTTTGGACAATCGCCAATGAGATGATTTGGATCACTGCATCTAAACTTTTTTTGTCACTCTTTCCTTTCTTCTCATCTCTTTGTCGGAATGACTTCTTTTCTTCTCTTGGTTGCCTAACAAATTTACCCTTTCTTCTAAAGAACCTTTTAAAGTTCCTTACGGCCATAGCATATTCTTCGTCATCGCTTCCGGATGTCGAAGTTTCATCATCACTAGACTCTTTCTTAGCTTTCAAGGCAATGGACTTAACTCTTTCCTTTTTGCCTCTATAAATTTTAGAATCCTTTTCCATGACTACTTCATGTACTTTTAGATTGCCGATAAGCTCGTCTAGAGCTAGTGATGACAAATCTTTTGATTCTTCAATCGCCATGACCTTTGCTCTCCATTTAGGATGTAAAGCCTTAAGAAACTTCCTAACATAGTTCTTGCTAGAGAAACCTTCATCAAGAGCATTAAGACTAGTAATAATAGTGTTAAATCTAGCAAAACTATTATCAATAGATTCTTCTTCAAGGATAGTAAATTGTTCATATTGTTGGACAAGAAAATCAATTTTATTATCCTTTACTTGGCTATTGCCTTGATGTGTGATTAACACCGATTGCCAAATATCTTTAGCCGTTTTACACATAAGAATTCTTTCGTATTCCTTTTTAGGTAAAGCATTATAAAGAACCATTTTAGCTTAATTATTTTTGGCAAGTTTCTTTTTAAGATCATCAGATTGTTCTTCAAAAGGAACATCCTCTAAAACTTGAGTAACTTCATTTTAGGCAACCGATGGAAAATCACCATTCAAGATAATATGCCAAAGATCTAAATCTTTTGCTTTCACATAAGTTTCAAATCTATTTTTCCAATATATAAAATGATCACTTTAAAAAAGAGGTGGTCGTTGCATAGATTGCCCTTCTAGATATTTATCTGAATCCATAGATCGATTCAAGCTTTAATGTATAATATACGTTAAAGATCTTGGGTGACCTTGGCTTCTGATACCAATTGTGGAAACTAAAAGGGGGGTTGAATAGTTTTTACCATTTTAAAATTAAAACTTAGATTGTCAACTTATGTGAACTCAAGAGATATACACAAGTGTATATGGTAGCGATGGAATAAGTAAGTAACTAATCTACGAAATATAAACAAGTAAAGATAAGAAAGATCAAACCGATGACACAATGATTCATAGTGGTTAGGCTCCGAAGCTCCTCTTCACCCTACTTCACTCCCCAAGTACCCAACTTGAGAATTATCTTTACTATGTCAACAATCTCCCTTTAGGCCGAGAAAACCATACACGTCGCTTACACTTTTTTTGGTACTAAGCTAAATACTGAGTTCTACTTCGAGATAGAACCAATCTAACACACTATGTATTTTGTGGCCTAAATACTAACCTATCATACACATATGATACACACAACACACAACACAAGATATACAAGATGAATGATTATCACAAACGTGATGACACAACTAAACTATTAACACTTGAAGCTTGACGTCTTCTTGAGTGTTCTTCACTAAAGAGTGGAATGAGATGATCACTTGTAATGGATTATGTAACAAGTATAATGATCAAAGAATATATAAAAGATAGAATATACGCGAGAAAAATATTTGTCAAGAGTTGTATAAAATGAAAGAATGAGGTTGGTATTTATAGGCAACCATTTGAAATTCAAATCTGTCCCTGGGGAACAAAACGTGCGACCCACGGATCCCCCATACCCTGGATCCGTCCAGTGCTTTTGGTGGATCCGTGGGTGTAGCTGGGACAAAATTTGTCATTTTGTGATTTCGTCCAGTGCTTTTGGTGGATCCGTGGGTGGAGCTGGGACAAAATTTGTCATTTTGTGATTAACCCCAAATCTATACAAAATATTGTTTTGTACTTAATAAAACTAGTTTATTAGATTCTTCTAGAACAAAATATTTCTTATCACTAATAAGGAAAGATTTTCTATATTTGGAAAGATTTAAAAAGATTAGAAAAGATTGTTTCCACTTATGGTTAATCTTATTTTGTCTTACATGATTAATATAACTAGCTTATAATTAATCATGTGTTAACTTAAATCATTTGATTAGAAAGGGTTTATGCAAATGATAATATTTTTCTTTGATCATTAACTATGTTTAATAATGTCATATTCATACCTTAAGTGTTTTGTCGTCGTCAAGTAAACTTTCGACTAAATAACTTGTTTACGTAAACTTTTACGTAGTATGACATTATATTTGTTATTATCAAAACATGAAGATCATTAGACATAAATATCGTTTTTGCGCGAATATTTGTATTAACACGCTGCTTAATATTGAAAATAATATATAGTAAAACCACATACATTTGTTGTAGTCGTATATACCACCATCATATGAGTATATTTTTTAGTTACTTGACAGTGGAGTTAGTATCATAATTTGTGGATTGTTTAGGCTTTTTGTATCATGTATTGTAGGTTACGAATGTTAGATGAGAGATTGGAATTATTAGATTCAAGTGCTCTGAATACTTTGTTTTGTTTGACCTGATATATACAGGTGTTTGATGGTGCTCTTTCCACCATTCTTAAGTTAAGAGAGTCCGCAGTAAGGTTCTGTGACCCGGTATGTCCTGCCATTCTTTCCGTTACTTTCTGTTATTGATTTCTTGCCTTTTGGGAAGTATTTTGTCTGAAATGGTAAAATATTACCTGACCAACTTTAGCTTATTGTTTACACCATAGACATAAATTGATAAGCCAAAAAGGCGTCCTTATCAGCTTTTTGAAGTCACTTAATATGTTTTAACTTTCCATTCAGCCCTGTTGAAAAGAGGATGGGTTTGACTTACATCAACGGCTGTGGCAGCTAGCATAAAACAATCAAATGTTCTCCAGGTAAATTTCTTTTATCAATGAGTTACTAAGCTTGATTTTCTTTGGTTGTGAGAATTAGTATGCTTCGGTTTAAGTGGTTCGGGTTAACTTTGGTTGTGATAATATTACAATTGTTTGACTCGGTGGCTATTAATTTTGCCTCATGTTCGAACAAAAGTGTATAAGATGTTTATACGTTATAAAAATCCCTTTTGATCTACTTTCGACCCCGCTTGCAAGTTTATGCGTTTTAAATGCTCATACCTTAAAACTGAAACATGTTTGTTCCACAGATTCAGTCTATTGCTGACAACACATTACAAGTAGTTGGTGCGAAGGCAATGGTGGTAGGACGCGCTCTACAAACTACAGTAGTGAATTGGTAAGTGACCATAGCTGCTAATTAGAATGTATTTGTATGTGTGTTTTGAATGTAATTATGTGAAACTAAGATGAATAAAAATCTGCAACATTCTGGTATTACAGATAAGGGCACGTCGGCTCCAATTTTAGAACGCGAACCCTAACATCCAAATTCAATCGGTAAGTATCTTCTTTCAAATATGTCATTCTGACTGAATTTGTTTTCTTTTTTTAATTTCAAGTAGTTATTCTAATTCCGTTATTAAAGTTATGTTTTGAATTGTTGATTTTAGATATGGCAGGTATCTATTGATATTGTCCGTGGATTGACTGGGTCGGAAGATGATACTGAGACATCGTTTTTGGTTTTGTCCAGGCTTATAGGTGAAAGGAAGGTAACATGTTATTTACGTCTTGACTTTGTGTCTGTGTTGACGATGAAATTGGCAAATCACCTTATGACCTTGAGCTTAGGTAAGCTATAAGCTTAGAGGTAAAAACATGAGCTTATGGGCCTATAAAATTTTCAAAAACCTCATAGGACGAAAAATAAGCATAACTGCTTACCAGTCGTGTCGTGCATTTATGTTAAGATTGACATCAAATGCGTATTCAAAGTACTTAGTTCAAAAAAACTTGAAAATCGTTATTCAAAGCAACTAATTTTTAAAACTTATTTGAGGTTCGTGGAAAGGATTGTTTGACGGTCATTTGCGAGATTGGTATTATCACATTTTTTCAGAGAAGTTCTTTGCTTCTACTTTTCAGTCGTTTATGATGGTTTATTTCTGTGTATTAACAAGTTGTTAGAGTGGTACAACAATCTGATATTAATGTTGTTTTTTTTCTGTTTGCGAGTAAGAAGGTGTCCTGAAAACTAATGGTTTAGCTACCGTTCCAATTATGCATTCTCCTCCCCGACCCAGAATGTGACTAACAAGGCACATTAAAGTAACACATTTACCTTTGTTTCCTTTAAAATATTCTTTAAATTATTGTAGGATTATGTTGCGAGAATAGAGTACTTTATCTACTCATTTTATAAGCAAATTTAATTGTTTTCATTTTTAGCGTTTTCCCTCTACTATACATTTTGTTCATAATCTTTCTTATATCTTGCTTTTTTTTGTTGGATGATCAGTTTCGATGGTGTAAAGGTAGTGTTGTGAGAGACACAACATTTAAGAACACCGGAACCTGAAGCCGCAGACACAATGCATAAAGCAGAGGTATTCTTTTTTGTTCCCCTGTTCAATGTGTCAAATTCAATTACAGATTAGTTTTGGCAGGATATTGGAGCCATATTCTGAGCAATAGTCTGAGCAACAGGAGGATCTAAGGCGTGCGCTAAAGGCATTGTTGACGGATTATGAAAAGGAGCTCAGGTTTGATCGTCTAACGTATAAATCTCTTATGTTGAAATCTTTATAGGGATCTAATTATTGAAACCGTTGGTGTCTGTGACAGTTAAAACGAAAAAAGGGGAATCATTCAGTAGGATAACGGAGCAAAGTTAAGTGGACAACGAAAATGCAGGTAACCAATATATATTATTACTTTATAGTTATTCAAGTGGTTTTGTGTGTTCAGCTCAACTTCTAGCTTCTTTGAATGTCAAGACCCTAGCAATTCCTGATGCTGATGAAGTCGGATCCATATGGACCAAGAAGTATTGGTTTGAGAAGATTCCTGATGTGGAGGTTAGCATTTTTATTTGACATTTTATATATTACAGACTTGGTTGATTATTGAAGATATAGTTAGGAGTTAGGACATAGGTTTGACAATCACTTAATCGCATACAATTAAGCTCAACATTAAAAAAAATGGAAAACTACAGTTACACTATTCAAAATTGTCTATGTTTAGGTGGTTTACGGTTATGCTTCTAGCTGTTACATGGAGATCATGTATCATCATAGGCAGATGCGATTTTCCAAAGAAGTGTTCAAAATTTAAAAACGTGTGTATATGCTGTTATTTTTTATAGTTGTAAGGGAAATAGGGGTTTATAAACGAATATGGAGGAAATTTTTTAAAAAGTTGTATACTATTTCTCTGTTTTTTACATCCTTTTGTCGAGAACATGAGTGTTTCTTTCAACTAAAGACACCTAAACTAAATTCCAGGATGGATCATGAAAGATTTTGTCTTGCAGTGCCGATAAGGAATAGCCAGTATCTTTGGTTAGGAAATAATCATTCGAATTAAGATTCCAGTTAGTGGGTTGTAGATTCTGTAGAAATTATGTTGGGGGATAAGCTTCGATAATGTTGTAAAAGTACATAAACAAGGGGAGGTGTATATTATGAAAGTGGAATGAATTTGTAGTGCAATTATACAAGGATTAGACTTATATTAATCACAATGATTTTTGCTGGCTTGGTGGCGTGCCCGGTAATTTAAGAACATTTTTGATATTTTTATGAAGTTGTCGATACATATATCAAACTGAGAAACTAAAACACGGGGAGACAAAATTAAACAACGTAATTACATATATACTGAATCCTTCACCTAAACAACGAGACTACAACTGAGAATTACTAAATTCGAGTAGTGATAAATTACTACCCAAGTGAAACTACCTCGATATTAAGATATTTGCTTTGTCAGTACGTAAGCCGTTGTAAGATATTTGCTTTGTCAGTACTTAACTTCAGCCATTGTAGTATAGCATGATGCTTTTCATGATAAGTTTGATAAATGCAAAAAATAGTTCCCACTGCAAGAGGCTTCTCTCATTGTGAGTTACTAGGAGAGTGTTATATGTGTTCTTCAAGTCACTACAAGGCTATCTATCATCATTCCTCCTTTTTTTGACCATTGTCTAACCAGTTAATACTAATTGCAGACTGTTCCTTTTGTTCCCCTGAAAAAGATGTTAAATTACTCTTTTACTATTTTATAATAGGCCTCCAACTACTATCCAAAGTCCAAACAAAAAGATAAATAAGAATTTGCTATTGTTCTGTACTTTTGTTACTGATAATGTTTTTCATTTTATATTTGTATCATTGTATAAAGTATTGTCCTTTGTGAGAACAATGAAAAGAAGTAAAGAATTTTATATTTGTGTTGCAAAGGCACATATCTTCAACAGGTCTAGCAACTTAAATTAGTTTATGAAAGAAAATCATGATCACCATATGGGATCTCCCCCTTCCCCTCTCTAAAACTTGCCGAGAAAGTCAGATCTGAAATGTTAGTGAATAAATGTTCCTCTTGCTTTTATTGAGAATGTATTGTTCAGTTATCTTCTCTCACTTTTTCTCATATGAAGTGGTGGTGCAGCTCTATGGGCCTCACCTTTGAATAAAACACTTTTGGATGCATTAAAAATAGCTGATGCACTATCAAAGTAAATTACGATCCAACATTAAATATCTATTTTCATATCTTCTAGCAGGCTTATGAGCCACATCACCCAACTCTCAAAAGTACATGTAACAATCTGTATTTTCATGTCATTTTACGTCAAAAAATATCCAATTATTTATTTTAAACTTCTGCGCGTTTACTTTTAATTTTCAACGTTTAGTTAAATCGCGTAAACTCAAAATTAACATTCAAGGTAAATGGACATCAAACAAATAAAAGTTTACGTCAAACAAGTGTTATATAATTATTACGAGGATAATTTATAACTTTTCATATTTTATTTTTATTGGTTACGTAAAACGTTTACGTTTCGCAATAAAATACGTTTATGCATACACGGAAGCACCATTACCCATCCATACTCAAACAAATATTAGACCCAATACCCAAAAACTATATTATTTCTATCCTAAAAACTTGGTCTAGCCGAATTTACTTTCAAACACAACAAATAAATTATAATCTTCCACTAATGTCACTTCTAATAAATCCAATCTTCTCTTTAACCACCAAGTAAACCATAAGTCTTTTACCCATGTGCTTATGTACCATTTTCTTACATACAATATAGGGAGGAGGAGAGCACATGTACCTTGTGTCCTTAAACCACCCTTCTATGTCCATGGTTTAGCCTATTACTTCTAGTATAAAAGGAAGCTCTTACAAAGACTTAAACACACACACATAAACTAGCAAAGCAAAAATCCTCTCTTGTTTCTTTAACCTTAACCCACGGCTCAATTTACATAACAAGAAAGATCCATAGTTTTTATTTTAGCAACCATACAAGTACACAAGTATCATTAGGGTTAATATCTAAGATATATTAAGGTGATTTGGAAGCTTGGGTATTCACATAAACTAGGGTTTGCAAGAAGGGAAAGCTAGGGTTTCTTAAGGGATTTCGGGTTAAGAAACTAGGGTTTTGATTTTTGCATTCCGGATCGTTAGTGATGATTACTTATTGATTTTGCGATAATCACTACTTTCACTAGAGGTGAGTTTATAGCCCCTCTTTCACTTGTTTTACATTACTTTACAAATCTC
>BQNB010138937.1:0-16290 GCA_026074375.1 Tanacetum coccineum
TTTACTCAAGTGACATTAATTACTTACAAAGTTCTCATTAGTTATGGAAAATGTGGGTCGGCATCTTACGAATTCGCATTTTCTTATGCAGTTATGATATGCTTCCGTTCGAACATCAGCATGAAATAGCCAACTAGATTGGGACAACACGTTCACAGATCATTTCAAATTTGAACGATCTTGCTCTTGGCACTAGCTTCCTGTGAAGTATATCATCATACTATTGTCTTGATAAAAGAGCAACTGATTTAGTGTCTGCATTGATGGAAGCACTCTTAGTCTCATGGTCTCTGATGACCAGAAGAATGTACAGGTTAGCATGTCCTTTATAATGCTCCTTTTAATTGTCTACCCAATAGTTTAAATCCACATCCATTGCAATAGGTATTCTTGTGTATGCTAAAGCAGAAAAATATCACATTTCTTCATCGTCTTACACTTTTACCAAGTCAATCAATAACTTATTCTATCATAATCACACGATCCTAATTCGTTAGATCACGTGTATTTCACAGGTCTTGATTTCGTACGGCTCTGTCAAGAACTTTCTTATTAATCCTCTATTAGTATTGTTGGATTGTAAACTTGATTTAGTCATAGAAGCCTGAGTCTGTATAGAAGACGTTTCTAAAAAGACGAAGAATGATCAAAGAAAATATCTATGTAAAATATCTATAGAAGTTTCTAGAAGATTAAAGATAAGTGATAAAAATATCTATTAGGAATATATCTAGTTAATCTTATCTAGATTTATTAAGAACAGTGAATAAGATGTAATAAGTATCCATAGAAATATCTTGTATCTGAAAACTTCCATGGAGTAGTATAAATAGGTGATAGGGTGTTGTATTTGAACATGAAAAAGAGTTAAGCAATAAAAGTTACATTGTAAACTTTCACTCAAAGTGTTCTCTCTTCATCTAAGATAAGCCTAAAAGGCCCTCATGTTTCTAACACATTGGTATCACAGCTAGAGCTAGAAGATCAAGATGTCAAGTTCAATTGAACTTGTTCTAATTTCCTCGTCTTACCAAAGGTAACTCTGGTAGTTGGTGTATTCGGATGAATGCATTACTCGGTTCACATGATGTGTGGGAGATAGCCGAGAAAGGTATTAAGAAAGTCAATGATGAATGTTCGTTGAGTACTACCCAACGGGTGGATTTGAAAAAGGCAAGAAAGAAGGATCAAAGTGCTCTTACGCTGATGTATCAATGTGTTAATGATGCGATGTTTAAGAACGTTGCAAATACAACCACTTCTAAGAAAGCGTAGGAGATTCTTTAAAATGCTTTCAAAGGAATTGATAAGGTGAAAAGGGTACGTCTTCAAACTCTTAGAGAAGAGTTCAAAAAACTCCAAATGGAGGAATTCGATTGCATTTCGGATTATTTTACTCGTGTCTTGACCATTTCAAATGAAATGAAGAGAAATGGTAAAAGCTTGAGTTACACAAGGGTGATAGAAAAGATTCTTCGCTCTTTGCCACAAAGCTTTGATTACATTGTTGTGGCCATAGAGGAATCAAAAGACATTGAATCTATGACCATCGATCAACTCATGGGATCTTTACAAGCCTATGAAGAGAAGTTAAAGAAAAGAAGGGGGAAAGAACCCTTGGAGCAAGCTCTATACTCAAAGGTCTCTTTCAAAGAAAGAGAAAAGAGCTTTCTACATGAAAAGGAGCAAGGACGAGGACACGGTACTTTTCATGGTCGTTGTGGTTTCCAAGGTCAGTGACGAGAACAAGGACGAGGAAGAGAAGATGTCAACAAAGAAGATGAGAACCAATGGTCCCCATATAAAAGAGGTCGAGGGAGAGGCTTTCAATCTCAAAGAGAAGGTAAGCCCCAAATACAATGCTACAATTGTCGCAAATATGGTCATTATGCCAATGAGTGTACTAGCTCAAAACAAGTGGAAGAAAAAGCTAATCTTGTGGAGGTAGAAGATGAAGATGAGCTTACTTTGCTAATGGCGAGACATGACGAGCAAGAAGAGAGGATAGAACCATGACATATAGATTCCACTACGAGTAATCATATGACGGGTGAAGAAGACTTGTTCATGGAGACGAAGAAAAGTAAAGATAATGTTACATTTGGAGACGAATAAAAGGCATCAGTGAAAGGAAAAGGTAAAATACTTATCCGAGCTAAAGAAGGAAGTCACCAGTATATTTCAAAAGAATACAATGTGCCCAACCTTAAAAGTAAAATTTTAAGCATGGGACAACTTTTAGAGAAAAATTACGATATGATCGTAGTGCTACAATAAGACATCAAGAGGGAAAGCTCATAGCAAAAGTGCCTATGACCAAAAACTGAATGTTCATTCTGAAAATTCAACATGATGAAGGTAAGTGCTTAAAGAGTTGTTTGAAGGATCACTCATGGCTTTAGCACATGAGGTACAGGCACTTAAACTTTGGTGACTTAAAGTTATTATCCTCAAAGGGAATGGTGAAAGAGTTTGATCAAATTGATCATCCCAATAAAGTGTGTGAAGGATGCCTTTTTGGGAAGCATGCTAGGAGTTCATTCCTAAAAGAAGCGACATCAAGAGCTAAGGAGCCTCTACAACTAATTCATACGGATTTGTATGGTCTCATTACTATACCCTCTCATGGATTCAGAGATTTTTAACAACTTCTTACTCCCCACAACAAAATGGAGTGGTGGAGAGAAAGAATGGAACCATTCTCAATATGGTCCGAAGCATGTTAAAAAGTTAGAAGATGCCAAAGGAGTTTTGGGCTGAAGCGGTTGATTGTGGAATATATTTATTGAACTGGTGTTCGTCAAAAAGTTTAGACAACAAGACTCCACAAGAAGCATGGAGTGTGATGAAGCCTACCATATCTCATCTAAGGATACTCAAGAGCATAGCGTATGTCCACGTCCCGAGCTAAAGGCGATCTAAACTTATTGATAAAAGTGAGAAGCATGTGTTCGTTGGTTATGATAAACAGTCAAAAGGTTATAAGCTTTATAATCCAATCACAAGGAAGGTGGTAGCGAGTAGAGATGTGGAGTTTGACAAAAAAAGATCATGAGATTGGAGCATTGAGGAAAATAAAAGGTATGACTTTCTTCCTATAACTGACAATGAAGAGACAAGTGAATCAGGTGAAGAAGTCTAACAACCTAAAAGTCCAACTCCAACCCAAGACTCGCCTTTAAGTTCAAGTAAAGGAGAACCAAAGACAAGAAGTTTATAGGAGCTCTACGAGGTAACCAACGAGATACTCCTTCTTTGTTTATATGCTTACTGTGAACCTTTAGTTTTTTAAGAGGCCATGAAAAGCAAGAAATGGAGACAAGTCATGAAGGAGGAGATAAAGTCAATAGAAAATAGTGATACATGGCAGTTGATGACTCTTCAGAAAGGCCAAAAGGATATTGGAGTCAGGTGGGTATACATGGCCAAGAAAAATACCAAAGGCGAAGTGGAGAAGTACAAGGCAACACTTGTGGCAAAAGGTTACAAGCAGAAGCATGGTATTGACTTCGAAGAGGTATTTGCTCTTGTTGCTCGCTTAGAAACTATAAGAATAATTATTGCTATTGCTGCTCAATATAGGTGGAAAATCTACCAAATGGATATGAAGTCGGCATTTCTAAATGGACTTCTCAAAGAAGAAGTTTATGTGGAGAAACCGGAGGGATATGTTGCTAAAGCACAAGAAGGTAAAATGCTAAGGTTGAAGAAGGTCTTATATGGTCTAAAGCAGGCACCACGTGCTTGGAATACTAGAATTGACAAGAATTACCACATGGTTTTACAAAATGCCTAAGTGAATATGCACTTTAGGTGAAATTTGAAAATAAAAGTATACTGCTTGCCTTCTTGTACGTGGATGATTTGATGTTTACAGGAAACTCTCAATGTATGATTGATGAGCTTAAGAAGTCGATGACGAGAGAGTTCGAGATGACAAACATTAGACTTATGTCTTATTATCTAGGCATTAAAGTGAAGCAAACAGACGAAGGAATATTCATGTGTCAAGAAAGATATGCCAAGAGATATTAAAGAGGTTCGACATGGATAAGTGTAATCCTGTTGGCACCCCCATATAACATAAGGCAAATCCTTCTAATCATGACTAAGAAAAAATGGTAGAATCAACTCTATACAAGAGTCTCGTTGGATTGATTAGCCGTTTTATGGAAGAGCTTATGACAAAACATTTGAAGATTGCGAAGAGGATCCTCTGTTACATCAAAGGTACCATAGACTATGGTATGTTTTATTCAACAAGTGAAGACTTTAAGCTGGTTGGATATGGCGATAGTGACTAGGCTGGAAGCAAAGACGATGGAAGAAGTACCTTAGGATTCCTATTCTTCCTGGGTAACAATTGCTTTACATGGTCTTCAAAGAAGCAATCTATTGTTAACTTGTCCAGTTGTGAAGCAGAGTATGTAGCTGCAACATCGTGTGTATGTCACGCAATTTGGCTCAAAAGTATGCTAAAGGAGCTATACATGGAACAAGAAGATGCGTCACAGATCTATATGGACAACAAGTCAGCAATTGACTTAGCAAAAAATCCAGTCTACCATGACCGAAGTAAGCATATCAACACTCGTTATCACTTTATTCGAGAGTGTATTGCAAGGAAGGATGTCCGAGTGATACATACAAGCTCTGAAGACCAAGTTGCAGATATCTTCACCAAGCCGCTCAACGAGCGAGAATTCTCAAGACAAATAATGATGCTTGGAGTTGGGAAATCAAGTTTAAAGGGGGTTGTTGGATCATAAACTTGATTTAGTCATAGAAGCCCGAGCCCATATAAAAGAAGTTTCTAGAAAGACAAAGAATGATCTAAAAAAATATCTATGTAAAATATCTATAGAATTTTTTAGAAGATTGTAGATAAGTGATAGAAATATCTATTAGAAATATATCTAGTTAATCTTATCTAGATTAGATAAGAACAATGAAGAAGATGTAAGAAGTATCCATAGAAATATCTTGTATCTAGAAACTTCCATGTCAGAGACGGAGCTGTGTATGTATTGGGGGTTGGCCAAGGCCCACCCAAAAACTCCTAGAGAGACTATGGTTACCATATTATTAGTGTAATTTTGTCCATTGATACACACTTTGGCCCATCCAAGAATTGTATATAAACAATAGTAGCATAGTAAAATATAATATAATTTGTGATGGTATAACCTATTTATAAGCTTTCAATTATGCAAACTTTTAGTGTTTATAATTTACAGTATAAGGTTTTCTTATTTACATTGTTTTTGATTTTGATTTTGATATTTGGCCCACCCGTATACTAAATCCTGGCTTCGTCACTGTTCCATGTAGTAGTATAAATATGTGTTAGGGTGTTGTATTTGAACATGCAAAATAGTTATGCAATAAAAGTTACATTGTAAACTTTCACTCGAAGTGTTCTCTCTTCATCTAAGATAAGCCTAAAAGTTAAGCAATAAAAATGTGTCGCAGCGGAAATATGTCTGGGGGCGTTACTTCATAATACAACAGCACAAGATACAAGAGAACGACCTCTAAATGTGTCGTTTGAAAAGTAATCTCGTTGATTTTCTTGAAATTGATATAACATTTGTCCCATAATTGCATCACAATGAAAAACTTAAAAACAATACAACGAGATTTGATCATTTGAATGTAGTTGACTCCAATGCATATCAAATAGGCCGAGCATCTAATTCACCTGAGAAAAATATGCTTAAAAGTGTCAACATAAAGTTGGTGAGGTCATAGAGTTTGTAAGAATAATTGTAAATGTTGAAATCCAAAGATTTATAAAGTATTCATGACCAATTTAATTCCTATAATAGTCGTCAAAAATGTAAGTGTAAATGTAGAACTGAAAAAGTATAGTGTCTATTGCTTCACCACAGTAAAATGAAAAGTATTTAGTAATCAGTAATATTCAACAAAGTAATGTGGACCACAAGATTTCCAAAATGTATGTGACTACTATAACATATACAGTATCACACAAAATGTATCTACTGTTGCGCTAAGCTCATGACACCGAAGCTAATTTATGTAGCATAAAATATGCCAAATGACTTTTGCCCTACTCGTGTCTGACCAGGACACCAAATGAGATTCGACATGGTATATATCCGTTGTCCGGCAAACTGGCACAGTGAGCGCTACTCACCCGGATAGGGATGATTAGTCCTAATAGATCTATTTATAACACTCGCGCTCCCTCAACCGGCCCTCCAGTCAAGAAATTAACAGTTCATGATAGTTCAGGCAATGAGTGGTCTAATCGCTACTTAGGCAACACGTAAACAGGAAATGATAGCCGAAAATACTTGTGTCCAATGAAGAAGTAACCATTGTATTCATAAACAACTTTAAATAATTAAATTCCTAAGTAGAAGGAGTGTTATATAAACCAAGTAACCAAGTTTGTAAATGAGTATAAGTATGAGTATGTACACAAGTTGTAATGCGCATGTATTCTCCCTCGAGATTTGTAAAACAAGTAAAAGAGGGGCTATAAACTCACCTCAATCAAATGATGAGAAATGAAATAATCAACAAACGAAGAACGTAACCGAGTGGTCCTAACCGCGACTTTGAGGTCCATTAGCTATTTCTTGAGTGGTATAAAATTTCACAAATGCTCGTCCGCCTTAGCTGTCGCTCAGATAGACACAAACAAAGATGACGAAACCCTCTTCGTCGAATACCCGTACGCTCGCTGGAAACAACCCGAACGAGGATCTTGGAAAATCAACGTAAACCCAAACCAATGCATGGTCGTGATCACAAGCATGAACGACACGAACATGTACGGACACGAACATCATCGAAACCGAAAACCCATACGTATACGTACGAATGAACCCCAAAACCTTTGTCGTATCGCGAACTACAACCTGCCAACAAACGAACTAGAACCTTAACGCCTAGCAGAACCGAAACTCGAACCCCATCACGACCATTAACTCACCTCTAGCAATGCCCGTCGTGACACAAAAAAAAAGATGGTTGTGGTGTGGTTCAAAACAATAAACGAGCCCTAATACGTTTATACTCAACGCGAGACGACCAAACTCCAAAACTCCAAACAAAGCAAATCCAACTTAAAACCAACTCTAAACCAACGAACCAAAAATAAGGGTATCGGCTGCTGAGACTTGTCGGACAGTAGAATAGAAGCCCATAGATTGTTTGTTTCAAACGACTAAAAGAAAAGAAACCAAGAAACCCTACTTTCGTTTATACACCTAACGAAAACAACCCACACTAAAACTTAAAGAGCCGCTTCCACTTGATTCTTTACATGCTTGTGATCACCAAAGACAAACTTATAGTTATAATTTGTTGTTGTGGTTTTGTATACGGCCAAGAGAGAGAGAGAGAGCACAAGAGTGTTGTGTGTGATTTCTGTTCGTGAAATGGGATGAAATCAATAGCTAGTCCTTTTATGAACAAAGTAGGCATGACTTTCAAATAAACAAATGCTAAAAAGCATGTAAGATGTGAAAACACATGAACATGCTTGATGATTGTCTCTTGCCATGTGGTCATAAACATATGGGGACAATTAGGATGTGACTATTGCCTGGCATGCACATGGGCGTGTGAAAGTAAGCCAAAAGAAAGAAATAAACATTTGTGTGGCTTTTATCCAAGATATTATATGTTCTTAGTGCATTGTTGTCCCAAATAAATAAATCTTATGAATAAATAAGGGGGTCGGTTACGTGGACAATCTAAAAGGAGGGATTAATAAAATTTTGGGTATTGAGTACAATTGTGGGTATGTGGTTAGCTATATAAAGTTAGTCGTGTTTTCATGCATGCATAAATGCATAATATTGTGAAACGTAAACGTTTTTCGTAACGTATAAGAATAGAATAGGAAAAGTTATAAATTATTTTTGTAAAAATACTATGACACTTATTTGACGTAAACTTTTATTTGTTTGGTGTCGGCTTACTTGATTGTGGAATTTTAGTTTACGCGATTTAACTAAACGGTTGAAATTAAAAGTGACGCGTAAAAGTTTAAAATAATTAGTTGAATATTTGTTGACGTAAAAAGACCCGAAAATGTGAATTGTTACAGAATTCTCATCCCCCTCAATAGCCCATTTAATCTTGGCTTTTTGAGCCAAATCGGTAGAGTTTTTGAGATCAATTTCACCAATTCTACGGAAAACATTAGCACGATTAGACATATCATCATGTAAACCTTATCCCTTATCAAGGCGAGAATCAATCTCAATTAATTTATCATGAAGCACTCTATGATCGTTCTCCCTGTTACTCCTCTTTTGGAAACTCTAAGCTTTCAACTTTTGCTTCAAGATCTTTAATTTATTTATGAGAAAAACCATGGCATTAAGATCATGCACCACAGCATTGTTCCATGAATCTTCTACGACCAAACAAAATCATGCTCCAGAACAAAGAATGAAATAGACGAAACGAGGTAGGACCATAATCCATGTAGGTTTCTCTAAGAAAGATCGGTTTATGATCAGAGATATGTCGATGAAGAATCAAACCTGATAAATTTGGAAAAAGTTCAAAGAGCCCTTTCGAGATTAAAAACCGATCTAACTTACTCATCTTGCTCACGTGTTTATTAGACCAAGTAAAAGAATAACCACCAAGAGGAACATCAACCAATGAGAATCAGTGATAAACGAGTTAAAAATATCTACATGAGACGCATGAAAAGTGGTACCATAACGTTCCAAAGCAAACCTGACTTCATTAAAATCTCCCGTAATTATAACCTCACCATGCCATCGATTAATTAATACCAATATGTAAGACCAAAGTTGTCGTATAGCAGACAAGTCATGTGGCGCATATATAGACATGAACGGCATATTCGTATTAGTGACCATCCATGTACCTTCCACACATAAGCAATGTTTATTAGAAAAAGTTCTCCTCTTTTAGAATAAAGATTTATCCCACACGCACAAGATACCTCCTGATCTACCCCGAGCAGAACACGTGGCAAAGTCGAATAACATATTACCCCAAATAGCTTTCACAACAAACATATAAAAAGAAACCATCTTAGTCTCCTGAATAGAAAGAAAGTTCACTCCATTTGTATGACAAAGCGATTTCACCCACTCCTTTTTCTCCTTCTTCCTAATCCCTTGCACGTTTACAGAAAGACAATTCATTTAAACATGTTGTGATCTCCCATACTACTGATAAATTTCTGATAGTCTTTTTCACACCCTTTCATGCCAAAACCCATGGCTTGTCCAACACTAATAAACTCATGAAAACGTTCAAGAATAGAGAACCCATCGATTGGTTTAGGGGATGGGGCAAGGAGTCAACATGGTCTTGTTTGGAACTCCCTGAGAATGCATTTTTAGACCCACTCCCTACGTTGCCATCATTTCCTATATTGGCTATGTCTTTTACATGGTCTTCAGATTTAGATGTCTCATTTGTGTCTTCATTATTAACAGAAACTGAGCTTCCTTCTTGGGTTTCTTTGACAACCTTCTCATCTTGATGATTCGAATTCACGAGAGTGAACCCGGGAGGAAATTGTGGTTTAGTACTATTCTTCTCTAGTGGAGCTTTATTACCTCTTTTAGTTGACTCAAAAATGAGCTGCTCTAGCCCAAAAGGGTCTCCACACGATTTAGCATTTTGATCATTTGATTTCTCAACATGGTCATTAGCATCGTGTTGGAATGAGATAGGAACAACTTCATCATCATCATCCTCCTCTTGCAAAGAATGTTTATCAGCCTCAGATTGCTCGTTATCTTCCAGCCCAAAACTAAAGAACCACCCAGTGATTTCTTTTGCACGAATGACTGATATTTTCCTCTTCAATACCACCTTAAATGATTCCGCAATTAAGTGTTGAACCCTAGTCTTTACACATAAACGCATGCTGTATTTTTCGAAGCATTAGAGTCATCTGTGTAAACAAGCTCACCCTCTTTACAAGAAATCTTATTAAATGTAGAATGCGACCATGCTTGCAATGGTATTCCTTCCACATCTATCTAAACCACTCTATCAGGAACTTCAAATTCTGTTGACCACTTCTTAATGCATGAGAACCACGAATTAATACCACTAAGTTTCTGAAACTTTTCACAAGATTGAGTAGATTCGAACTCGAGTAAAACCCAATAACATCCTAAGTAGCTAACTGTTACTCCTTTAAAACCTTCACTGGAGCAGACATTGTGAAAATTAGGGAAAGTTTTGAAATCCTTAATGCACCCCACTAGAACAGGATTCCCATCATAATTCAAAGAACCACAATCTAAAACCAACACTGGTTCATCCTTACGTTGTAGATTATCTTTTCCTTTTACAACGTTAGCAAACGTAGGACACATGGACATGTGTAGGTGCTTTGGGTTTCATATTTGGGATAGATGTATTAGGAGGAGAATCCTTACTAAACCGAGCAACGTTTGCAAACAAATGAAAATTTCCCAGCCACACCGAACGTAAATTACAAATCTACAAAATCGACATCATTAACCCTATTGAAATGAGCAAAGGCAAAAGGTTTACCTTGTTTGGAGAGCTTCTTCGGTATGTAGACATCGAGAACTGTACCATACATACCACATGTTTTCCATAACTCCTTAGCAGTGAGATGTGATGGCAAATTTGTTATGAAGATGTTACATGATAGTCTTTCCAATAGCGACGCATTCGAATCCTTCGAGCCACCTCTAACATTAGAACTCATAACCATAAAGAGAAGAGAGATCCACTCCCATAACCGAACAAAGCAAACCCTTCAAAAAAGAAAATTAATAAAAACCCTAAAACCAATCAGATCCCTATGCTCCCGAGGTAGGAGATCGCCTAACACACTCATTTAGAGATCAATCAACATGTGATGACCTCAATAAATAGGGGTTATTACAATCACCGCACAATAGAGGTAGTAGATACAATCGATTTAGGGTTCATCTTTTAGAACCTATAAAATTTGACAAGTCGAAATTAGTAAAAGAAAAAAATACAAAACAATTATAAAAAATTGTCTTGTTCTATCAATAAAATGGGTATATGAGGTAATAGGGGTAAGGGGTACCAACCGTACCACCCTAAAAAATAGTGAAAAAATCCTATTTACTTTATCTTTTTTATTCTATTTCTTACTTTTCACGCTTCATAGTCAATTAAAGCCTCGACATCCTTATTTATGTTATGCATGATTTACGTTCTAATAATCATATCGTTTAATCCAAAATACTGGCCTCTTTAATTTAAGATCGATTTCGACATGGGTTCGTGTTGTACTTTCGAAAACTCAAATGAAATGGCTAACCCATGAGCTTTTACGAGAACCTTGGCAAATTTTCGCGATAGCTGCGATATATAATATTTTCCAGTTTTTTCCATCCACTTGTTGTGGTGTACGTCTGAGTAAACTAATATCAGTCGCGTCAATCTCATATGGGTTGGCCAGATATGTGGAGGTTGGTGGGAGTGGTGGTGGTGGTAGTTAAAGGAGAGGAAAAAGAAGAGTGGTCTATTCTTGGTGCCTATTATATACGGCCTTGTTATAAGAAAACAAGATGGTTTTCCAAAAGATGTGGTTTTTGTTTTATAAATTGCTATGATATATACAATGGGAATTATCAGGCATTATGAATAATAAAATCTGAATATTAAAAGTTGAGCGTATTTATAAAGAAAATGTGGCAAGTTAGATAAATTTTTAAGCAATTATCCATTTATTATTTTTATTTAATTTACTCGTGAATAGAGCAATAACAGAACAAATATAGTTAATATATATCATGTCAAAACCAACCCGTAACAATACATAATTACATACAATCGAAGTTATTAGGCAATATGATATATAAAATAAGAAAATTAAAAGTTGGGTGATACAAAAGGAAAAAGTGGCAACTTTGATACATTTTTAAGTTATTATCTCTAAATTAATTGCGAAACTCAAGGTTTATCATAATGTGTTAATCGACAGAAGGGATGTCAATATTAAATACAGTAGTACTCTTTCTATCTCAAAATTATTGTTTAATTTTCAATTTTGAAATGTGCACAAATAATTATTCATTTCTTATTTCAATTAATAGAAAAAAAGGTTTAATTGATGAAAATGATATTTGATTGATCGAAAAATGTAGTGATGATATCTTTTCCAAACAGTTTGTTTAACACTAGTGACAATCATTTTTAGACGGAAAGTGTAATAGTAACAATGCAAGAAATTAATATGCATTTTGTGGTATTTATAATGAGGGTGTTTTTTTTAGCTTATTCAATGAGTTATGAAATCTTGATTAGCCATAGTCTCATTTTACATGAATTTTCAGTTTATTAATTTGACTTATATTTTACTCGGTAATTAAGTTAGGTTCGTTGTAAAATAGTAAAAACCTAATTCAAAAATCTAACCTATAATATAATATATGCTTTTTTTTTTCCTTCATGCCATAAAAACCTAATTCAATCAAAACTTTGAAATATGTTACGCTATTAAAAAGAGTAATTTGTAATAAGAAGTTGATAATGAGTTTTGTTTAAAAGTTTTACTTACTGCATATGGAGTTGAAAAGTTACAGTCGTTTTCATCCAACGGCTGCAAATGACATAATCATATATCAATCCATGGTGTTAAAGATAGATATTTATTACAGCTGAAATAACTGACCAAAATGTAAATGCTTTGGTTGGTTCAGTACAAAAATTGGGTAAAATAATTATAAAGGGTAAACCTAGCACTTTAATGGCTTTCCTTTAAAACCAGATGCATGTATAACACAATGAAGCTATAGCCTGATATTATTCTAACTTCTTTGTTATTTCCTGCTACGAGATTCAATCATGTATTACGAAGGTATTCTATAATTTTTTTGTATTTGTTTTCTTTTTGGTTTTGTGTATTGTTTAATAAGATCATTTTTTAGGATATAAAAGCTGGTTTTGAAATATCTACAAATGCTTATTCGTTATTATTACGTAGTATTAAGTATTTTCTCGTCACAAAATGATAAAATATAATTGTGGGCAGTTAATTAAGTATTTGCTTCTAATTATATAAGTAAAAATCTGAAGCATATAGATTGATCTTCCTTTGAAATCTTAATTAATGTCAACTACTCTAATGGCTTCTTCAGGCACTACCACCAGCAACAACGACGAGATCACTGAAGAAGGTATGAACCCGTTATTATTGTTTGGATCAATTTGTTGGGATCAATTTGTACTCGGTTTAGAAATATAAACAATTGCTCGATCATTGGGCACTTCTTAAAGTGTGGTTACTAAACACACAATTTCTTTTATATTTATCAGACAACATTTCACAAGCCCAAAGAGTCTTACAGGCTCAGCAACACCAATATCAGTCTAGCAATCCCGTTAACCCCCCTCCTCCTCCTCTACCCAGGTTCAGCCCACATTCACCTCAAGAGACAGGTGCGTCCTCCCATTTGAGTTCAAATGCAAATAATCTTAGTACAATCTATAATCAAAGTATTTATTCGACTCTCTTTGTTAATGACCTTAATTCCATACCCGTCACTAACACGAGCCCGAGCCAGATATTATTGTTTAATCTTTTTAACACACAGGCGCAATGAATTCCTTAAGCACTGAAAGTGGTGGCAATATCAATCATGAAGGTACGAGCCTGAGCCCGATATTATTGTTTGATCTTTTAAGGCATTAAGCTATTTCTTGTGAAGTATTTTTGTCATATAATACCAACCTACATGTATACTTCATTTGTTATTTTTATATTTATACATCCGAGTATGAGTGGCGGAACCAGACAAATAGGTTGTGGGGGGCAATTTTTTTTTTGACAATATCAACAAAATGCGGAAAAAAAATGAGTATCGAAATGATAAATCAAGTATTTTTACTTAGAGATAGAAGGATTTATAAAGTTTTAAAGCATTGAATGTTGGGTTTTAGTATGTGGGTGGGGGGCAATTTGAATTTTCGGTGGAGGGCACTTTCGAAAAAAGCTCAAAATCAAAGAAAAATTACACTAAAATCTTATCTTGTCAGACTAGCTATTGGGGGGCGCCGCCACCCCATACTTAATAAATGCATCCGCCCCTGCCGAGTATATATTAAAGACAACGTTGTGTTAGGTCGTCTCAATACGTCAAAAAGCCTATTGTGTATACTAAACTTACTGCTTCCTATAAATGCACATCTAAATTAACACTTACCACTCTAACGACTTACTCAGCCACTATTAGCAACAACAAAGAAGGTATGTACTCAACCAGTGACAACAATGACATTAGTGAAGGTATGAACCAAATGTTTTTTATTATTTATTAGTATAATTTTCTTGTAATGGGAATTCTAATATTAACATTTACTAACTTTGGGTTACTATTCATCAACTATATTTTGCATCTTTTTAAGTTTATTAATATAACAAATTACTCCTAAACCTATTAAACTTTATCCTTTATACTTCTTTTCAGAACAATATTGCCATCATGTCACAATAAAGTATGCTTAAGGATTAAGTTCACACTATGCATGTTTAATTACATCCATCGTTTTTTCTGTTCTAGATGATGTTACACTATTTGTTGCGTACGATGGAAAATGGGAATATGATAACAAAGAATGGTTCTTCGAGAATTCAAAAAGTTCAACAATGGATGTTCCCAAGCGTATAACACTATCAGAGATAACAGACAAACTATACAAACAATTTAAAATCAATAAAGAGTTATATCATTTAAAATTGGAGGTCCATTACAGAACAACTGGATCTCCTTGGTTTCCTGAAATTCAAAATGAAAAAGATCTCTCGGTATTCATCTCGGAAACTTCGAAAACAAGACATCCTTTATGTGTCAGCCGATCACTTGCTTGGGATGCGCAAGTGAGTTCTAATCGCCGTTCAAAAAAAAAACTTGCTTGGGATGCGCAATTAGAAATTGATGGAGAACGAAGAAAAGGTAGCTTTTCGAAAGATTCCTTGATAATATTAAACATAGATCTCATGATATATGTGTTCGTAAACAGTATCAGGTTAAATAATCAATACTCATATCAAAATTGGTAAGAAAAATGAAATGTTCATTTTTATGATATAATGTTATAACGTAAGAACTACTTTTAGTACTCATTTGTTTAAAAAAAAGTGTTTAAATGCATATATTAGTTGTCTCATTGTTTGAGCACGTAAGATGGATTTTTAAATTAATTATTTTTAAGTATATGTTATATTCCTTAACCGCATATTTATTGAGGTTAAAAAATTAGTGTAAGAGGGAGGAGTATGCACTACAACATAACAGGCCTACAGCGACAGCCATTTCCGTCGGAAATCCGTCGGTATAGGCTATTTCCGACAAATTAGCGACGAAAATAGTTTGTCGATGAATTCATGGTCGGTAACTGCCATCTGTCGGAATTCGGTTGGAAAGAAAAATGGGTCAGAATTCCGTTGGTAAATTTATGTCGAAAATCTGTCGGTAAATACTTTGTCAGAAATCTGTCGGTAAATTGTGGAATTGTGGTCAGTAACAGCCACATTTCTGTTGGAAACATATAGATAATCCCACACAATGAATGTTACATTTATTTAAGCCCTGTATCTAAATTAAACCCAAAACTGCAACCAATAACTAGAAATGGATAATTCAAGATTAAACATTCAAAATTAAAACATTTGTTTTAACATTCAAATCACAAGTTATAGTCAAACAGATATGCGAATTACACCATTCATGATGAAACTAGAGTTTTTAATCCAAGTATTCAAATAGCATGACGTTATCCAACTAAGGAGGGGGACAGGAATCTGTAAACTTTCTTAAGACCGAGTTAATGTCATTCATTCTTTGTTGCCATTCTCTCTCTCGAGCTTGTTCACGAGCATTCGCCTCTAATTCTCGTTGTCGCATGTGCTCCAGTACTTGATGCTCCACTTGTTGTTGTATCTCAATTTGCATCTCTCTTTGGTTTTGTGATCTCATCTGTGTGTTTTCTTCTAGCACTCTTCTTATCGTCTCTTCCAAAGTTTGTACCTACATTGTATTAAGTCCTATTAGAAAGCTTAAAACAGGGTAAGACCCGTTACCCAACCTATGCTAAAAACCCAGCCTAGTATCTACCATATTCACCTAAACCCATACTGACCCGTTACCCAACCTTCCTGACAAAACAAATCACAGATCAAAACTACCAGAATCTACCATATTCACCTAAACCCATACTGACCCGTTATCAGTTTATAGTTTATAAAGGATTCTGAAGCAAAGGTGACCAGTGTCCATTTTAATGCTTTCTTACTCACAA
>BQNB010138938.1:0-17627 GCA_026074375.1 Tanacetum coccineum
GACTTTCCCGAACGTGGCAGTTTGCCAATTAAACGTTTGACCATGGCTTCGAGCTTTTTCTTCTTCGAGTCTGATGTATTCCTCCATGGTGATATTTGGGTCATCCATTTTTTCTTGTATTCAACTTGTAATAGAGAAAAAGGTAAAATAGACTAATACGCCGTATTCAATGAATTGAATACGTCGTATTGAGCAATGTGAATAAACAAACAATTAAATGCGGGAATTTAAACACACAATGCGAATAAATACAAAAAGAATTTAAATGATTATATTACACTAAATTAATTAAATTAAAGGTTAAAAATACTGATAAGAATAAGGTTTAATTATTTCACTCCCCGGCAACGGCGCCAAAAACCTGATGTGTTGTCGTGTAGGGTCAATTATTTGATTATCAAGTTTTAAATTTATATTTAGCCGACAAACCTAAAACAACACTTTAACGAGCAGTGTGCCCGGTCAAGATGGAGTTCGTGGTAAGTAGGGTGTCGAACACTAAGAGTGGAAGATTAATCCTATATTCTATCCGTATTTTAATTAGTTTATTTACTGGTTAAACCTATGCTATGTACGTTGTCTAAAGATATGGGGGGTTTCAGCCTAAGAGACTGGCACAAGTTTGGTGGAAACAAATACCAATTCAATACAAAATAAACACGAAAGAAGAAGATTAGAAGATAGAAAAGCGGTACAAGCCAAATGATAGAAAACTGTATTAGCCATATTAAATCTGGTTCAATGCTGGTTTGTTTGTTTTAGTGCAATGATTTTCTTATCTTGAAGCGGCATATCATTCTTAAAACTTAGGCGGGACATCATCCTAATACCTAGACACTATTAATCCTGTCACAATTAAATGCATCCGCATAAAGCATCCTTTAGTTAAATTATAATCTATCTTAGAGAATTAAAGCAGTGGTGATCCTATTAAAACCATAGCCCAATGGGACTTTACCCACTTATTATTTGAAGGTGTTTTATATACTGGTAGTCCACTATTCCAATCTCTATCAGTAAATAAAGAGCATGATTGCTGAAACATAAATAGGTCACCTACCGATCCAACTAAGCCCATAATTCAAAGACAAAGACAAAACGTTATTTATGATCCTATTGGTCCAGACATGTCAAACACGATATGGAAAGCTATCCCGGAATCTAGATTACTCGGTCCGTATCACTAGACCCAGTTGAATGATTGGTCGCATATTCAAACACATAAACAAGTATGAGGTGATAAATATAATTAAACAATCAATGATAAATTAAGAAACCGATTTTTAAAACAAACCAAACATTGAACTTTCATTAAGATCGCTAATACTTGAGGGTATTAGCTCACAACCATTGTAATTATACAAGCGCAATCAAACAATTGAAATTGAATGATTAAGAGAGTAACAATTACACGATGTCTTCTATGGATTCGTGATCAATGCTTGACCTTGGAGGCTGATATTCTCTTCTAAAATTCGTCTTTTAGTGAGTATGGTATAAAGAATATGATATTACACACCGAAAACTCGTTTTTAAGTCTTCTATTTATAGTGTCTGGAAAAGACTCGATACGCCATATCTAGCAAGGTCGATATGGCGTATTGGGCTAGATTCCTTGGAGTGCGCGCTACGTTCGTAATAAATCTTTGATATCATTCCCAATTTACTTGATTTACTATATCTTCAAATAATTATCTTCATGGATACTGTGTATGCAGACATAGTGAATACGCCGTATTGGGAATTTGGTCAAACGCATTTTCTTGTGAAGTCTTGCCGTGGATACGCCGTATCTCTTTAGTTGGATACGGCGTATTGGTGAAATTTCAGCAATCTTCAAATATCTTCGTTTTAGCTCCAAATTATGCGCCTTTTAGCTCGTCTTCACAAAACACTCATGAATTACTGCATTTATCAACTTTAAAGCAATTAAGTACCATATAATGCAATAATTATATAAAAATAGGCAAAATAGATGGGATAAATGATATAATAAAGTCACATTATTTGATGTCATCAACACTGAAGCTACAACATGTATGTACTTGCAATTTAATGCCAATAGTGTGCCCGTGTAGATGTGTAACCCGCAACGTCCAAATCTGACATGGTATACGTCTATTAGTTCGGTCCGCCAAAACTAGTGAGCGCTACTCACCCGAATGGGGATGTCAATCCTAAATAGATCTATTTATAACATTCGCGCTTACACCAAGTAATTAACAGTTCCTGATTCATGGGCATAGTGGGTTATCGCTACGTAGGCAAACTCATAATTTGTTTAAAAGTGTACTTGCGTCCAAATGTAAAACAATGCATGTTTCTCACCCTGAGAGATGTAAAAATGTTGTAATCATATAAAACGCGGCTATGAACTCACCTCTAATGAATGTATCAAGTGTAGTAACAATCAACAGGAATGACGTCATTAATAATCCGGAAAGCAACCTAATTAATTATAGGTCGTATAAGTATAGTGTACTTGAAATAATACAACAATGTAAATTATAAAGTTATATCACCACCTAATAGTTTTTGTTTAGTTTATAAGTTGAAACAACGTTTTCGTTATGTTTGTCATTTAATGTCTATGTGTATGTACTTGTAAAATATTACCTTTGTCTGATAAATAATTATTGTTGTTAACGCTCGATTTACTATTTTTGTAATGGCACTTTATATATAGTTCGATTGGTTTATAAAATAATATTTATAAAGTTTAAAACATGTATAAATATTATATAAGTAATGCTATATTATTTTGTAAGGTTTTTATAGTCCAAACAGACCCGAAAACACTCGTAAACACTACTTTTAATTCCTATAAGCTCCTTTATTTTTATAAAAGTGTGCAGGAAATTTTATATAAAAGTTACCTAGTTTCTAAGAAGATTTACACATTTTTAACACACTTTTAGACCTCGAAACGTGAGATTTTTTGTAAAACATCTTTCCGAACAACTTTATAGTTTTATTGCCGATTCGGACACGAAAGCCCTCAAAACACAGTTTTAAATTCTGATCAGATTGTATACTTTTATAAAAAGCTGTCAAAACTTTAATAGTTACCGGTACCTTTAAAAATTAATATCTCCTTCGTTTTAACTCCGTTTTTCACGTTCTTTATATGCACGGAATCGTATTGAGATGAACTATCACATTATTAAGGTTAAAAATCATCTCGAAGTCCGTGCCAAGACCACTAGGGTCGGCTGTTTGTGTAACAACCGACAATTTTCAGAATTTTAAATAACTATTTTACCTTTTGACTTTTCTGGTCCGACTTGAATTCTTGTCTTTTGACCTTTAATTGTCACATAAAAACGATTACCGCGTAACCGGTAATTTTTTAAAACATCGTTAAATAATAAATCGTAATTATTATTACATATATCTCATTTACAAATTTAATTTTTAACACTTATTTAACACGAGAAGAATGAAACAACCCATATTTTTCAGATCACTTTCCATCAATAAACTTAACACTCTATTAATTTTAACCTTTACGTGTTTATTATATGTATGATCAACGCAACTTCGCATTTCGATGCAAGTTAAACAAAACAATTTTGACATCATTGTCATTCATAAGTTGAAGGACTAAATCTCCTTATTTACAAGAGTTAGTCTAATTATATTGTCGAGTATTTATTTATCACGTGTTTATTTTTAATTATAACCGTTAAGTTAAATAGCGTAAAACTAAAAATTGACAATTAACGTAAACCGACATTAAACAAATAGAAGTTTACGTCAGACAAGTGTTATATTATTGTTTCAAAAATAATTTATAACTTTTCATATATATTATTTTAAACTTTACGTAAAATATTTACGTTTCACAATATTTTTAATTTGACTCATTAGCATTCCCTACCAATAGAAATAAAAATGTAAATTTTATGAACATGTGAAAAAACTTAAATCCGACTTATCAGTTTGGTTTTGATCCCCAGACTCCGATACGCCGTATTGGTATCTGATTAATACGCCATATTGGCGAGTATCATTGACTTAGTGAACTTTAGTTTAATGTAGTGGATACGCCGTATAGGTTTTAACCTAATACGCCGTATCCACCCTCTGAGACCAATTTTCCTAATTTGAAAGAAAACGTACCTTGGCCTCCACAACATTCTTGTATAGACGTCATCCTTATAATACCGCTTAGGGTCGAACGGAATGCCAAACTGCACATACATTCATTATGAGATAGAATAGCATTCCGTAATAATTCCAAATCATGATTTTTACATTTAATTCCATGACAAAACTTCTTGTTCTGAAAGTTTTATTAATTTTATCATGACTTGTTTCAAAAAGCTTATTTGACCCATGTGTAATTTTATTACCCCCCGAAGACTGTACTATATCGATCTCATTACCATCATTGTCTTTTTCCGACTTTAAATCATCGGGATGAATAATGTTGAAGGGGAATAGATTATTAAAGTACAAAACATTTTGTTCCTCTTCATCATATTCAGACATTGATGTTTCATCATTTAAATCAAATTCATCGATATGTTGAGGGCTTAAAATCGATTTAGTTAATAAATTTAATTTAGACATTTGAGCATCATTGTAAACAATGGCTGGAAATTCATTCTCAAAATCATTAAAGAAGTCTAAATCATCAAAAAAACTGATCGTAGGCTCAGGTGATAGAAGTGAAGGAAAATTGACTTTTTCATTATCATTTTTTGAATCCGTTTTCAAATCATTGGTAGAAATTTTTTATATGAAAACGAGTTTTTGTCAAAAATTACCATGTAATCTTCATTGTCGGAATCGTCTAACGAAATTCTAAAGTTAATTTCATCATTAAGAGAACTTACCGTGGGCTCACAATGAAAGATCTTTTCAAATGATCTCATCAATAAAGGCTATAGCTGGGAATTTGTTTCAATGGATCGGGGTCATGAATGTCTTCACTCACATCTCAGAATCTTACCATACTTAATATTTCCCAGTATAAACACTTACTTATGTTTTTTCGAGCTTTATTCTTCTCGAGCCTAATGTTCTTCATAGGAAAAGTTCTGATCGTCCATCCTGCAACAATCTTACAGAAAACTTGTTGAAAATAACCAATACGTCTTATTCAGTGAACGAATACGCCGTATCACACAAACATAATAAGCAAACAAGCAGGAATATAAACTACTCTAAACTACACTAATCTAAAATACACCAGCTCCAAGGGTTAAAGATCTAATCTAAGTTAAAAACAAAACAAAATAAAAATCAAGATTAATTTTCACTCCCCGGCAACGGCGCCAAAAACTTGATGTGTCATTGTGTGGTGTTTATTTATGATAGTTCAAGTTTTAAATTTATATTTTGCCGACTTAACCAAAAACAACACTTTAACGGGCAGTGTACCCGGTCGGTGGTAGATTCGTGGTAAGTAAGGTGTCGAACACTTGAAGCGAGGTTAAATCTCTCAATTTATTAATATTTTGGTTTACTAATCTAAGTTAATTCTAATCTAAGTCAAACCTATGCTAATCCTATGTTAGTTCTAATCCTAATTCTAACAGGTAAAAGGGGGTTTTCAGCCTGAGAGACTGGCACGGTTAATTTGGTGACTATAATCAATTCAAGAAACTTTAACCCACACAAGAAAATTAATAGAAGATAAAAAGATGCGGAGTCGAGCTTAAGATAGAAACTTATTACCATCATTAATCCGATTAGAAGTTGGTTTGTTTATTCAGTGCAATGATTACTTATCTCGAAGAGGCATATCATTCTTAGACTTAGGCAGGACTTCATCCTAAGACCTAGACACATTAAAATATGTCCATAATTAAAAGAATCCTCAAAAACAACCTTAATACTTGATTATAATCTATCTAGGAATAAGTAAAGGGTGATCTAGTTAACACCCTTGCTCCTAAGACTTACCCACCATTACTACTTAATGGCAATTTATACACTAGTAGTCCACTTGTCCAACTATCCAATGGAATCAGAACATTATTTGTTGAATTATCTAGATTCACCTACTAGTCAACATGTTCAATAAACCAAAGGCAATTTCCGTTAACTAGTTAAGCCAGAAGCGTATCCTTAGCACGATTTTAAAAGGACAATATTTGTGATCCTATGATTCTAGATGTATAAATCACTATATGGAGAGCTATCCCGGCATCTAGATTACTTGGTCCATATCACTAGATCCAGTTGAATGATAGGTCGCATACAAAAGCACGTAAACAAGTATGAATTGATAAACATAAACAAGCATACAATGATAAATTAAGCAATCAAGATATAAACAAAACCAAATATTTAGATCTTCATAATAATGGCTAATACCCAAAGGGTATTAGCCTTCAATCATCATAATTAATACAAGAGTAATTGTTTTAGCCAAGGTAAACTGTTGGGATTTAAAGACTTCAAGATGATTCTTAGAGTTAATACTGCTCAGGTATACTTTGTACTATTGGTGATACTAATGAAATTTATGCTAAGTAGTTAGTACTGGTAGTATAAAGTTACTACCGCGAGTTACTACCATTAGTATATATTAGTACTGTTAGTACAAAAGTTAGTACTGCTAGTATATGTCAGTACTGCTAGAGTAAAGTTACAACTGCTAGCATAAAGTTAGTATTGCTAGTGTAACTTAGTACTGCTGATGAAGAATGAAGAAAATATTCTAAGTACTTACTACTGCTTGTGCTCAGTTAGTGCTGCTAGTTCAAAAGTTAATGCTGCTAGTTTAAACTGCTGAAAGATTACAAGTGCTTGGAAAAGTTTCTACTGTCAGATGGATAAAGACAAGAGAAAGGATTAGACACGCGAATACTAACAAAGATAATTATTGAGTTTATTTCTGTAAAAGATATGGTATAGTTATTTGTTTAAAAGATCATGATAACTCAGGAAAGTATTGTTAAGCCTTAGAAGGATTCCCTGGTGTAAAAAAGATGGTCCCTAGGGTATGAATCACTTGTACCCAAACGATTCAATGTCATAGCTTCAAGCTTTGTAAAACCCAAACACTGTCAAAGAGTGTTCGTATTAATATATTGAAGCTTATTATTTTGGTTGTATTTCTGTGTCTCAAACATACTTTTTCTTTATTCTTCTTAGTGGTATAAACTAGATTCCGCATAGTTTATATCATACACTCAAAGTTTTAGTCTTAGTACCTTTGGATTTATCCAAGGATACTAAACCTTACATCAAGCTAAGGAGTTTAAGATCTGTTCATTGGGATCAACAAGTGGTATCAGAGCTTGTTGTGAAGCTTTAAATAAGAAGAAACAAACAATATATACTAGATCTATTTCTCAGTAATAAGATGGAGGCAGGAACTACTTCTACAACTCTGACTGCAAGACTTCCTATCCTCAACCCAGGGGAATATGATCTCTGGTTAATGAGGATAGAACAATACTTTCTCATGACTGATTACTCCCTTTGGGAAGTAATTCTGAATGGTAACAAAGTGCTGAAGAGAACTGTTAGAGAAACTGAGCAGGAATATGAACCTACTACTGCAGAAGAAAAGCAGGACAGAAGGAATGAGATGAAAGCTAGAGGAACTCTGTTGATGGCACTCCCAAATAAGGATCAACTGAAGTTCCATTCATATAAAGATGCAAAACTACTCATGGAAGCCTTAGAGAAGAGGTATGCAGGATACAAGGAATCCAAGAAAGTTCAGAAAAATCTACTCAAGCAACAATAGATAACTTACAGGATCAAGTCAGAACAATGGATCAAACTTTTGATAGTGCAAAACTTATTAGTCAGGATGAGATTCAAGGCAAAGTTATTTACACAATAGGACATACTTAAAACTGTCGAGAAGTCTTCCATCTGAATGGAAGACTCATGATTTGATTTGGAGGAACAAAGAGGAAATAGAAACCATCAGTTTGGACGACTTATATAACAACTTAAAGATATATAAACATGAAATTACATGATCAACAAACACAAGCCAAAATTCTCAAAATGTGGTTTTTGTGTCCTCCAACAGCACTAACAGCTACAGCAACAACAACACAAATGAAGCAGATAACACTACTTATGGAGTTAGTGCTGCTCATACTCAAAGTAATCCTACATCTGGGGATAACCTAGTGATGCATGGGATTTGTGCTTTCCTTACTAGTCAGACCCAATTCTCCTCAACTTGCATGAGAGGATCTAGAACAAATTGATCCTGATGACCTAGAAGAAATGGATTTACAATAGGAAATTACCATGCTAACAATTAGAGCTAGGAGAATCATCAAGAGGGCAGACATGAAGTTGGATGTAAATGGTCAAAGAGTTGGATTTGACAGGCATAAAGTGAAGTGATATAATTGTCATAAAAATGGTCACTTTGCAAGAGAATGTAGAGCTCCTAGAAATCAGGAAAACAGAGGAAAGTGAGAATAGTATAAAACTAATGACAGTTGGAAACACTACTGAAAATGCCTTTTTTGCTCAAGATGGAATTGGAGGGTATGATTGGAGCTACAAAGCTGAAGAAGAGCATCCTACAAACTATGCATTAATGGCATATACATCTTCAGAAAGTTCTTCCAGTTCAGATTCTGAGGTAGATTCTTGTTCTAAATCATGTATAAAAGCTTATGTTACTCTCAAAGAACAATATGATAGTTTGTCTTCAGATTACAAAAAGTCTCAATTTAATTTAGTATTTATAAAGCAGGTTTTATAAATCAGTAGAAGCTAGACTAGCTCACTATAAGAAAAATGAGGCTGTGTTTGAAGAAAGCATTAAATGTTTTTAAACCTGAAGTTAAACTAAGAGAGAATGCTTTTAGTTGAATAACAAAAGAAATAGAAAAGCAGAAAAAGAGAGATGAAGTTTAAACAAACATTAGAGAAGTTACAAAATCATTTAAATCTTTGAACAAATAGGCGGAAAGTCAAGTATGTGACAAGTTTAAAACATGACTAGGATATAATGTAGCATCTCCTGCAGTAGAAAGCTTTGTGAATTCATCTGAGATGTTAGAAAATTAGGAGTATAATAAGTCCAAAACATATAAGGATATCATGCATCCCCACCTTATATATAGGGAACTTCATTCCCCCAAACTTGATCTAACATTTACGGATGAAATAGTTGAAAGTGAGAATATGGATGTTATTACTATTGTTACACCTAGTAATGTTAAGAAAGTTAAGTCAAATCACGAGTCTACTGATGTGCTCCCTCTATCCCATTTTTATTATCCACCTTTCCTTTTTGGGATGTCCCAATTTAATTGTCTACTACTAAAAATAGATTAGGAAGTTTGATCAAGTTTACTATATTACCTATTTGAAAAATATATTAAAAACTTTAAAGATACTTTAATAATTTAGCTAACCTACCTCTAACAGGGAATTTCATACCTCGCAAACCTGATCTAACATTTATGGATGAAATAGTTGAAAGTGAAAATTTAGATGTTACTATTGTTGTTACACCTAGTTGAAAATAAGGGTGTTTCCAACACAGTTGAATCTAATGTTGTTAGGATGAACAACACTAGTGCTCCAATCATAGAGGATTGGTACTCTGATAATGAAAGTGAGACAGATTATACTGTTAGACCTAGCACTAAAAAGATAAAATATGTTAAGACTGTTAGGGAAACAGATGCTCCTAAACAAAACAAACACCATCCTAGAGGGAACCAAAGAAATTGGAATAATCTTATGTCCCAAAGACTAGGAAGTGATTTTAAAATGACTAATAAAGCTTGTTATATTTGTGGTAGTTTTGAGCATCTACATTATGTGTGTGATAAAAAGATTGTAAGGCCAGTGTGGAAAAACTCAAGAAGGGTGAATCACAAGAACTTTACTAATAAAATGACTCATCCACACCCCAAAAGAAGTTTTGTTCCACAAGCAGTTTTAACTAGGTCAGGGAAACTTAGTACTGCTGGTGTAGCAGTTAATACTGTCAAACCAGTTAATACTGCTAACACAAAAGCAGTTAATACTGTCAGATTAGTTAATACTGCTGCCTCAAAACCAATTGCGAACCATCCTAGAACAAAAACAAATGCATTCAAAAGAGGATATTTACAAAGTTCAAGGCCTTTTAACAGACATTTTGCAAACAAGAATAGTATTATCAACACAAATGTTAATACTGCCAGGGTAAAACATACTACTGCTAGTGATAGAGCAGTAGTAAGTGATAATAAGGGAAAATGGGCTAATGCTATTAAGGCCTCAGCATGATGGGTTTGGAAAGCCAAAAACAGCAGTGCATAAACTACATTCAAGAAATATTCTTACATTGATGCACGAGGCAGATCCAAGTCAGTAATGGCTTGGATCCCCAAAAGAGTGTAATTCTCTTATTTTATGTGTAGGGCAACCCACAACAGAAGGAGTACAAAGAAAAACCAGTTATTGACAGTGGTTGTTCCAGGCACATGACAGGAAACAAGTGCTATCTTGATGAATATAAAGATTATGATGGTGGATTTGTTTCCTTTGGTGATGGTAAAGGAAGAATTTCTAGAAAAGGTAAAATCAAAATAGGATCACTAGATTTTGATGATGTGTATTTTGTAAGGAGCTTAAGTATAATATGTTCAGTGTGTCACAAATCTGTGACAAAAAGAACAATGTTCTTTTTACTGACACTGAGTGTCTTGTCTTATCTTCTAACTTTAAGCTACTTGATGAAAGTCAAGTTTTGCTGAGAGTTCTAAGAAAGGACAATATTTACAGTGTTGACCTAAAGAGTGTTGTTCCCACTGGAGGTTTAACTTGTCTCATTGCTAAGGCCACAATTGATGAATCCAATACATGGCACAGGAAGCTTGGGCATATTAATTTTAAAACAATGAATAAACTTGTGAAGGGAAACCTTGTAAAAGGTTTACCTTCAAAGAATTTTGAAAATGATCATTCTTGTGTTGCCTGTCAGAAAGGAAAGCAACACAAAGCCTCCTATAAGACCAAGCTTATGAACTCAATCAGAAACCCTTACATATGCTTCACATAGACTTATTTGGTCCTACAAATGTTAAGAGTTTAATGAAAAAGTCTTATTGCCTAGTAGTCACTGATGACTTTAGTAGATTTTCTTGGGTATTCTTTTTGGCCACTAAGGATGAGACTAGTGGGATTCTAAAGACCTTCATAACAGAAATAGAAAATCAACTAGATCATAAAGTAAAAGTTATCAGGAGTGACAATGGAACTGAGTTTAAGAATAGTATAATGAACCAGTTTTGTAAAATAAAGGGGATTAAGAGGGAATTCAGTGTGGCTAGGACTCCTTAGCAGAATGGTGTAGCTAAAGGAAGAATAGAACACTGATAGAGGCTGCAAGAACTATGTTAGTAGACTTTAAGTTGCCAACCACCTTTTGGGCTGAAGCAGTTAATACTGCTTGCTATGTGCTAAATAGGGTCTTAGTCATTAAGCCTCATAACAAGACACCTTATGAACTTATTCATGGAAGACCTCCACTGATAGATTTCATGAAACCTTTTGGGTATCCTATTACCATCTTAAATACCAGGGATCATCTAGGCAAGTTTGATGGTAAAGCTGATGAGAGATATTTTGTTGGGTATTCTATGGTTAGTAAAGCTATAAGAGTATTTAACAAGAGGACCATGATAGTTAAAGAGACCTTAAACATTAGATTTCTTGAAAATATAACTAATGTGAAAGTAAATGGACCAGACTGGCTTTTTGATGTTGATTCCTTGACAATATCTATGAACTATGTGCCAGTTGCTGCAGGGAACAAAACTAATGGTATTGCAGAAACCAAAGATAACATTGTTGCAGGTCAAGCTCAAAAGGAAAAAGAACCTGAACAAGAGTACATCCTAATACCTTTATGCACAACCGATCCTTTAACTTCTCAAGGTCTTAAGGATTGTGAAGGGTATGCTGGAATGAAGCCTATAGAAGTAGATGAAAATAAAGCTTCAGATAAAAGTGGGAAGCATGATCAAGAAGCAAGAAGTGAGTCTGAAAGGTTAAATAAAAAAGAAATGCAGACTGAACACACTAATAGTTCTAATGGTATTAATACTGTTAGTACACTTGTTAGTACTGCTGGACCATCATTTGATACTACTGTCCCATCAACACCAGTTAATACTGCTTGCTATGTGCTAAATAGGGTCTTAGTCATTAAGCCTCATAACAAGACACTTTATGAACTTATTTGTAGAAGACCTCCATTGATAGACTTCATGAAACCTTTTAGGTGTCCTGTTACCATCTTAAATACCAGGGATCATCTAGGCAAGTTTGATGGAAAAGCTGATGAGGGATATTTTGTTGGGTATTCTATGGTTAGTAAAGCTATGAGAGTATTTAACAAGAGGACCAGGATAGTAGAAGAGACCTTAAACATTAGATTTCTTGAAAATTCACCTAATATGAAAGGAAATGGACCAGACTGGCTTTTTGATGTTGATTCCTTGTCAATATCTGTGAACTATGTGCCAGTTGTTGCAGGGAACAAAACTAATGGTATTGCAGGAACCAAAGATAACATTATTGCAGGTCAAGCTCAAAATGAAAAAGAACCAGAACAAGAGTATATACTAATACCTTTATGCACAACTGATCCTTTAATTTCTCAAGGTCCTAAGGATTGTGAAGGGGATGCTGGAATGAAGCCTACAGACGTAAATGAAAATGAAGCTTCAGATAAAAGTGGAAAGCATGATCAAGAAGTAAGAAGTGAGTCAGAAAGGTTAACTCAAAGAGAAATGCAGACTGAACACACTAACAGTTCTAATGGTATTAATATTGTTAGTACATCTGTTAGTACTGCCGAACCAACATTTGATACTGTTGTTCCATCAACACCAGTTAATACTGTTGGACCTTCTGTTAGTACTGCTAATGAATATAAAGAACAACTTTTTGAAAGATTTTCTCCTTTCAAAAATGCATTTACTCTTCCACCTGTCCCAAATATATCTTCAATGGATAATACTGGCATCTTTGGAAATGCTTATGATGATGAAGATGTGGAAGAAAAGATTGATATGAACAATGTAATTTCATCTTATACAGTTCCTGATACTTCTTTCACCAAATTTCATAAAGATCATCCTGAAGATCAAGTGATTGGAAGTTTAAAGACTCCTGTATAGACAAGACACGTGACCAAGATAAATGAAGAACATGGTTTGATTTCCTCAGTTCACAAGCTTAGGAGAACAAATCACAAAGATTTTCAAAATTGTCTGTTTGCCTGTTTCTTATCTCAAATGGAACCCAAGAAACCAGTTCAAGCCTTAAAAGATCCAAGCTGGGTGGAAGCAATGCAGGATGAGCTTCTACGATTTAAACTACTAAAAGTTTGGACCTTAGTTGATTTACCTAGAGACAAATGGGCAATTGGTACTAAAATGTTTTTAGAAACAAGAAGGATGAAAAAGGCATAGTGATGAAGAACAAAGCTAGATTGGTTTGTTCAGGGTCATGACTCAAGAGAGGAAGGTGATCATTTATGATGAAGTACTTGCACAAGTGTTGTAAGGATTGAAGCCATAAGATTATTTCTGGCTTATGCTTCCTTCAAAGATTTTGTAGTCAAACCAAATGGACGGAAGAGTGCTTTATCTAATATAGGAAATATAGAAGAAGGAGGTGTATGCCTGTCACACTCCTGTATTTGAAAGATCCACACTTTCAGATAAAGTCTACAAGGTAGCAAAGGCACTTTAATTGAAACATCAGGCCCCAAGACATGTATGAGACACTTGTCAACTTATCGGCTGAAAAATGAATTCCCACAGAGGGGGGTCAAATTGATAAAACTTTGTTCATTAAAAGGCATAAAGATGATATCCTGCTAGTACAGGTTTATGTTGATGATATCATCTTTGGATCAACCAAGAAACAGATGAGTAATGAATTTGAAACACTGATGCATGATAAGTTCCAAATGAGTTCTATGGGAGAACTTTCTTTCTTTTTGGGACTTTAAGTTAAACAGAAGAGTAATGGGATCTTTATTAGACAAGATAAATATGTGGCTGAGATTTTAAAAAAGTTTGATTTTGCCACGGTAAAGACAGCAAACACTCCAATGGAGACACAACCAGGGCATTGATAAAAGAGGAAGAGCTGAGGATGTGTATGTTCCACTTATAAAGATCATGATTGGATCATTATGTACTTAACAGCTAACTATACCAGCATAATGTTTTCTGTTCGTGTGCAAGTGCAAGGTTCCAAGTTACTCCAAATACTTCACACCTTAATGCTATGAGAGAGAATTCTTATAGATACTTAAAAGGCCAACCTAAATTGAGCATTTGGTATCTTAGAGATTTACCATTTGACTTGGAAGATTTTCTGATAGTGACTATGCTGGAGCTAGTATTGACAGGAAATCCACAACAGGAGGTTGTTAATTTCCTGGCAAGAGATTGATTTCATGGCAATGTAAGAAGCAGACTATAGTAGCCAACTCAACAACTAAAGCAGAATTTGTTGCTGCTTCTAACTGCTATGGATAAGTGTTATGGATCCAAAATCAGATGCTTGACTATGGATTCAATTTCATGAACAGCCCAAAGATCCTACATTGATAAAAGTGAAAAAAGAACTATCTGTAATTGTGAAGAATCTAGTGTTTCACTCCAAAACCAAGCACATAGAGATAAGGCACCATTTCATCAGAGATTCATATGAGAAGAAGTTGATATAAGTGATCAAAATTCACACAGACCAAAATGTTGCAGATCTTCTCACCAAAACTTTTGATGCTAGTAGGTTTAACTATCTAATTGCTAGCATTGGATTACTCAATCTCTGAGGCTTAATAGTTCTTAACTTTTAATTATGGATTAAGGATAAATATGGATCCTCATGAATTCTCACATGTCTATCTAGTCTTTTCTAGTGTGCTTGTGATGAATAGAGGCATGTTGTTGTATAATTATTAAAGACAGAGTTAAAACTGTTAGTCATAATTAAAACTGCTAAACAAGAAAAGACTTTGGAGTGTGTCTTTTTGGTTTTGGATTAACATTTACAGGATAAGCATATTGAGTTTCTGGTATTGAATTGAGGGGAGGATTATGTTGTCAATATGCAGTCAAAAAATTAATGAAAAGACATGTAATATCAAGCCCAAGTGTGTGATGTGTCAAACACCTAGGAAAATCAAAAGAGGTCAAGACATAAAGATACCTTAGTCTTGTGGTCCCCCTGAAAAAGGTTGGTGATGAGGCTATCCATAAGGAGTTGGGTGACAGAATGGAAAGGGCTGCCACTACTGCTTCTAGCTTAAAAGCAGAGCAGGACAATGGTAACATAAATTAAGACCCAATCCTTGGCAACACTTAATGAGCCAAGTTCTTAGGGAATTGGTTCAGGTAGTGGTCCCAGGTGCCAAGATACTATATTGGGGGATGTAGATGCTCAAACTAGGTTTGAGACTACATCTAAACAGTTCAGTTATCCACCTCTCTCAAAAGTAAACACATTTGGAAGTGGGGAGGACAGTATGCAACTTATGGAATTGATGACACATTGTACAAAACTGTCTGCATTGGTGAGCTCAAAAGAATAGAGAGATTTGTGATATAAAAACAGAAAGAGTGTTTTGGTGAGCCAAAAGAAATAAGAGATTAAGTGAGCTTAAAAATAGAAAGAGAGATGTGTGCATAAAACAAAAATGAATGATTATGTGAGCAAAAAGAATTGAGAGATATTGTGAAAATAAAAACAGAAAGAGAGCTTGTTAGAATCAAATTTGATGATGAAAATTACTTTTTAGAATGAAATTTAGGTAATTACTGGTGTATTAAATTAATGCTTCTCAGCTTCAACTTAATGCTACTAAGCTTAAGTTAATGCTGTTAGGCTTAAATTAATGTTGCCCGTATTTATTCATGCTCCCAGGTTTAACTTACTGCTGCCGGTTTAAGTTAATGCTGTTAGGCATCAATTAGTGTTGCCAGTTCAAGTTCCTGCTGCTGAGGGTGATTTTATAAATACTTCGATTCAGGGTTTCATTTAATTCTTCATTCAATTTCAATCATTCAAACACTCTCTAACCATAAACCCTAACTCAATTTTCATCTTTGATCATCAAAATCGTCATTATGTCGAGCCCTAAGTTTGCTGAAACGCACAATGTGGTAGCGTTCTTGGAAAAACCTGTAGAAAGTGATGGGTTTGCAGAGATTATTTATTTCTTGAAAGCAAGTTCTGTTCATTATGATTTAAAAGTTAATTCAATTATCTATACATCTTGTATTCAACAGTTTTAGGCAACAGCAAATGCCAAGATGGTTAACGGAGTACGTCAGTTACAAGCCCTAATTGATAAGAAGAAGATGTTCATCACGGAGTCAAGTATTAGAAGTGATCTTCATTTGGAAGATGCAGAAGGTACTGATTGTTAGCCAACTACTATAATTTTTGAAAAACTAGTGAAGATGGGGTATGAAAAACCTTCTCAAAAGCTTATATTTTATAAAGCTTTCTTTTCTTCGCAATGAAAGTTTTTAATTCATACCATTACACAAAGTCTTAGTGCCAAATCCACTGCATGGAATGAATTCAGTAGTACAATGGCTTCTTTGATCATATGCTTGGCAACAAACCAAAAATTTAATCTGTCTAAGTACATTTTTGATGCTATGGTAAAACACTTAGATGGAGGGGTTAAATTTCTGCTGTATCCACGATCTCTACAAGTTTTCATCAATCAACAGCTTGGAGACATGTCACATCACAAGAAGATTTATGTTAATCCCTCCCACACAAAGAAAATTTTTGCTAACATGAAGAGAGCAGGAAAGGATTTTTCTGGGAGAATAACACTTCTATTTGATACTATGATGGTTCAAGCTTCTGAAGAAGTGGGTGAGGATTTAGACCATCCAACTAATTCCAATCAAATACCCATTGTTGATCAACCATCTACATCCTCTCAACCCAAGCAAAAACAAAAGTCCAAGAGGAAATAGAGGAAACAGAGGAAGGAAGCAGCAGTTGCTCATGATGAGACAGAGCATGAGGAAAGTGTACCCACACCTTCCAATGATCCACTACCCAGTGGTAAGGATAGCATGCAACTTAATGATTTGATGGTTTTATGTACCAAATTTCAAAAACAGGTTCTTGACTTGGAAAAGGCTAAATCTGATCAAGCTATTGAGATTGCTAGTCTCAAGAAGAGGGTAGATAAGCTAGAAAAGAGGAGAAAGTTCAGAACCACATGGATTAAAATATTAAAGAAAGTTGGTGCAGCTAGAAGAATTGAATCCTCAAATGATAGTTTGGGTGCTCAGGAGGATGTATCCAAATAGGGGAGGAGAATTGAAGATATTGATGCAGATGTTGAGGTAACTCTAGTTAATGAAACTTAAGAAAGGCAGGATGAAGACTTAATGTTTGATAATGGAGTTCTAGATGGTGATGAGATGTTTGTGGATGCTATAACTAGTGAGAAAGATGAGCAAAGTACAAAACTTAATGATAGTACTGCTGGTGAAGCAGTTACCACTGCTCTTCCTACAATTCCTACAACTGTTGAAGAAACTTTGGCTTAGACCTTAATGGAAATCAAGGCAGCCAAACCCAAGGCAAAGGAAATTGTTTTTCATGATCTGGAAAAGCAGGTATCTAAACCAACA
>BQNB010138939.1:0-17627 GCA_026074375.1 Tanacetum coccineum
CATACTTTAAACCTGTAAAAAATCAGCTTAAAAGTCTTATTCACCTTTGCATAATGGATTTAAGCTTTTTAGAAGGGGATCTAGCTATGGATGAGATCCCATGGACTTTTACCCAAGCTTATTAATAAGCTAGGGAGCTTATAGCTGCCATATTTGGTTCCTCTTGTTTAGCTAGAGGCTTAGTAAGTTTCTCTTTAATTTCTAGCTTAAATAATTTTCTTATTGCTTGTTATTCTTAGATTTGCTTATTTGCTTATTCAAACTGCTTATTAGTACTTATTTGTGTTTCATCTAGCTTATTAGTCATATTAGTTAATCTGTTTTTTGCTTTTCATAGCTTAAATCATAATTGTCACATAAACTTAAAAAAAAACCAAAAATAGCTTAAATCCTATATTAGTACTTATTTAGTTGTTAATTTAGGTTAATTAAGTTAGTTATAAGCTAGAAATTATCTGGTTATCTAGTTTTAATCAATGGATTTGCATTTCAAAGCTTTTCTTAAATCTGTCATGTCCTAAAGGGGTGTTTGGTTTAAGTTGGTTTGACCACAAAAAGTCAATACTAGTTGGTAAAAGTTTTTCAAACAGTTGAGTTTTTCTTAAATAACAAGTTTCCAAAAGATTTCAAAGCTTAGTTTGCTGATTTTCAAAAGTTATGGCTTATAATGATGACTCCAGCACCAGGGTACTTTTAGGGTTAAAGTTAGATGGCTTATTTTTTAGATAGGGACTCTAGGTTTTGATTGTGCTTAAATCTAGTTTTAACACACTCATTTGAGAGTGTATAGAGTAGTGGTAACCACTAGGTTGCCTGCACTCTTTGTCTTTGTGGTATTGCCAATTGCACCAGCAGTTCTAACAAAAGTTAGTACTGCTGATATTTAAGCCCCAATTTAAGCCAGCAATGTTAGGATTTAGTAGCTTATAGTCTAGTAGATTGTAGAATAGATATAGTTTAACAAAGATTAAAACATTTTTTTTCATTTTTTAGCTTATTTTCCTAGCTTAATTTTGCTTTTTGAAAGTAACTAAAAATACCAAAAACACCAAAAACACCAAAAACACCAAAAACAGTAGCAGTTTTAAAATTAGCTTTTAAATTCTTGTTTTTAGCTTATAGGTCTAGATTTTAAGGTTGAAATTGGTTGCTTATTAGTTGTTTGATAAGCTAGTAAAAGATAAGCTCCTGGATTGGCTTATTGAGCTTGTTGGCTTAATTGGATTTTGTGTACTTTTGCTTATTTCTTGAGTTTGCCATTTTGTTCTTTAATTTCAGCTATAATCTAGTGTTTTAATTTCTATTTTCTTTTCTAATCTAGTTTAAGCAAGTCATAAGCTGATCAGTACAACTTTTGTTTTTAAGTTTGGACTTAAAATGAGCTTTTTACAGCTTATTTAGTAAAACCATAGGGAAACTAGCCCTTTCTGAGGACAGCTTATAAATAAGCTGTTTAAGAGCTTATTAGTGGTTTTTAGCTTATTGTGCTTTTGTTAAAGTTGCTTAAAAAGTTGTTTTTATTCAATTTCAGCTTTTAGTTTTTCAAAAAGTAAAGAAAAAATAAAAAGTGCAAAAAGTGGGGCTTTGCCTGCCTCGAACCCACGACCTCTCACTTATAGACCCAATGCCTTAACACCATGCTACAATAGCTCATCCGTTCTCTCTTCCTTTCATTAAACCTTTATACACATTTTGGCCTATTAAGCCAAATAAGCTGTTAAGCTTATTTCGTGGCTTATTTTATAAGCTACGACTTAGGACTTATTTTTCCTAGGATTCTTATAGCATAAGCTATTTTCCGTATTTTTTCTAGAATTTTTACTCTAAGTTTAGTATTTTTAATCTTTTATTTTCTTTAAAAACTTTAAAAAATCATAAAAAATAGAAAATAAATCAGAAAAATAAAAATCTTTTTTATAAAATTTTCTTTTAATATAAAGTTTGTAGGAAAATTAGTTTCACTTTCGTAGGGTCTATTTTGCAAAAATTCACTTTTTAAAGAACGGGTTTCGTTCCCGTTTTCGGTTTTCAATTTTTAACTCTCGTTTTAACTCCGTTTTCGTTCTAGTTTTTTTTAAACTTCGTTTTTAGTCAATTAAAATACATTTAAAAAGAAAAATTTAAATTAGATTTGATTTTGTAAAATTTAGGTTTTTGGCCTTAGTTTTAGTGTCCCGTTTCGCGTTTTTAATTAAATTTTGAAATTGTTGCCTTTTATTTAGTAGTGATAGCTTATCAAAAATATCTTTGCTTCATTCAAATCAGAATCCAAGCTTAAACAAGGTTTCAATTTCACTAGTCGTTGGGGAAACGACCCGGGTGATCATATTTACCCGGTTAAATATACGTATTATATATTATATTATATATATTTTTAAGAGTGAATTTTCCTTAGGGAATTTTCTTAATTGCTCTTTTTGAATATTATTTTTATAGTATATTTTATTGTGTATCTAAACTTTGCTACCAAGTTTTTGGCGCCGTTGCCGGGGACTAGTGTTTAAGATTCCTTCGTTTTTAGTTTATTTGGTTTGAAGATCCTTTCACCCTCGAAAGTTTCATTCTTGTTTTATAATTCAAAAATCAAAAAAAAAATCATAAAATATAAAAAGTAAAAAATATTTTCCTTTTCTTTTTAGTATAAGTAAAAGATAAAAAAAATAGAAAAATCAAAAATATAAAAAAAATCTTCCTTTTTAATTAAGAAATAAAAGTCACCAATTGGTAAAAATACCAAAATATAATACTCTCAACGGAGGTATTATCATAATCAATTCCGGTGAACTTGTTGGTTCCCAAATCGAACTAAAGATTTAACACTTGCCATTTGTGTCTCTACGAAGTACGGCTCACCTTGAAAAGCAATTTTTGAGAGCTACCGTGAAGTAGTTGATTATTTGGTTTAAGTCTCTTCCGTGTAACCGTTAAAATTCATTGTTAAAAAAAAAGATTACAAATATTACATGTCTTTGCCTTTGTTAGTGAATAAGTAACTAGTAGGTACCTAATGATTACACATACTTCATTTCTTAGGTAAATTTGACAGTGGACTATATATAAATAGCCCTAATTGATAAGTTATAAAGCCTAAGAGCTAGGTTTCCGATATACACTCAATATTGTCTCCTAGATAGATTATAATCAACTGTGAATGCTTTATGCGGGTTTGGTTAATTATGACACGATTAACTGAAAAACAAACCTAGAGTTTAGGGAGAAGACCCACCTAAGCTTAAGAATGATGTATCATTAATGAAGTAAAACAATCATTGCACTCATGGACAATACCTGCGTTCTATGAGATTAAATATGTAAAATACGTTTTCCTTACATTAGGCTCGACCGCTTCTTTATCTTTTGTGTGTTAATTGTCATCATTTAGAATAGTTAAACTCAAATTCGTGTCAGTCTCTCAGGCTGAAATCCCTCCCCCCTGCCTTACGTTAGTTTAGGTTTAAGTAGAATTAACTAGGATTAATTAGGATTAACTCAGATAACTAAAATACTGATAGATTTAAGTATTAACGCTCGCTCTTAGTGATCGACACCCTACTTACCAACGAACCTACAATTGATCGGGTACACTGCCCGTTACTGTTAGTTAATAGGTAAAGTCGTCAAAATATAAATAGTAAAACTTGATAATAAATATTACCTATACACAACGACACGCATCAAAGTTCACATCCTGCACCTCAGGATAAATGGTCAAGAGATTGAAACATTGAACTTGTAAACATCATTGGTGAACATACTGAAGGCATGCTTACAAGAAGTATGGCTGCCAAACTGACAGCTACCTCAGCCAGTGAATGTCTATTTGCTGACTTTCTCTCTGATATTGAACCTAAAAGGTCTTAGAGGCACTGAAATATCCAAGGTGGGTAGATGCAATGCAAGATGAACTAAATCAGTTCTATAGAATACCCTTGTTCCACTCCTAAGAGGAAAGATAGTCATTGGCTCTAAATGGATGTTCAAGAATAAAAAAGATGAATTTGGAACTATTATCAGGAACAAAGCAAGACTGGTTACTCAAAATTATAGTCAAGAAGAAGGAATTGACTATGATGAAACCTTTGTACCAGTTGTAAGGATGGAAGCTATCAGGATCTTCCTTAGTTTTGCCACATACATGAGCTTTAAAGTCTTTCAAATAGATGTCAAAAGTGTCTTCCTAAATGGAAAGCTTAAGGAAGAAGTTTATGTCAAATAACCTCCTAGTTTTGAGAGTAGCGAATTCCCTGACTATTTTTGTAAGCTTAATAAAGCCCTCTATGGACTAAAACAAGCACCAAAGGCTTGGTATGAGACTTTATCTACCTTCCTCATTCAAAATAAGTTTGTCAGAGGAAGGATTGACAACGCCTTATTCATCTTCAAAACCAATGGAGATGTCTTACTTGTTCAGCATGATCTATCTCCACATGGGAGGATCTTACTACTTGTTTCCTTACTCAATTATTTCCATCAAGAAGAACTGCAAACTTCGTAATGACATCCTGATGTTCCAACAACATCAAGGAGAATCTCTTTATGAAGCATGGACTCGTTTCAAGGACTTACTCCAAAAAGTCCCTCATCATGCCATCGATCTTTGGCTCCAAGTCTAAATTTTTTATGACCATGTCAATCCCGCCATAAGACGAACCATCGATCAATCGGCCGGTGGTAAGCTTCGGGACAGAAATGTCGAAGAATCCTGAGCACTATTAGAGGACCTAGCCCTCTATGACAACGAAAGTTGGAATGACCCAAGGGACTTCGCTAAACCGGTCATGTAACACCCCAAACTACGATACGCAGCGGAACACAACATTTAGGGTGCTACTTCATAATACATGCACACGAGTCTCAGTAAACGTTCAAATGTATGTTTATAAAACAGAATTTCATTTATTCGAAAGATCAGAGTTACATAGGTCCCAATACCATTATAGATTTTATTTCTAAAAGTCACAACACGACTTGATTTCTAAAACACTTGATTAGTTTATGTCACTACTTCACCGAGACACCGTCTTTGATATCCGCGTTCCATCCCATCCAAGCCATCTTCAATACCTAAACCTGAGATACATGCCTAAAAACGTTAACAAAACGTTGAGTGAATTCATAGAGTTTACAAATAACAGTTAGAACGCATATTTGGTTTAACAAAACATATAACATTGCTCGTAAGGCAAGTTATAAAAAAATATTGATTTCCAACTAAATAAGCCCATGTACCGAAACTTAACACATTCATCCCGTATGACGAAATAATGTCCGAGAAGTATGCTAGTTCTCCTAATACTAACTACAAAATGTCCGTTTGACAGGGTGGTCACAACTGATTCAGACCCTAGATAGGGTTGTCAAACCCAATAGATCTATTTAATGCATTAGCGTTCACCCACAACAAGGCAACTAACGGTCACACAGTAAAAGACATATACTCAATAGTGAATGGAATCATATTTATCATCAAAACATATTGCGTTCTCATTTTATAAAACAGCAAGTATCCCCCTCGCGGGTTTAAAAACATTTAAAAGCGAGGCTATGAACTCACCTTGATCGAAGCCGAAGATCAAATAACCGAAACAATCCACGGAAAATCAACGAACACGATCACGACCTATAATTTATGTCGCTCGATTACTATATAATGAATTACGGTCGAATAGTGCGTATTTCGCAACTATTAAAACTATATATATATACATATACATGTGATGAGAAATGCACTTGCGCGTCCTAGATCCTAAACTCCACATAATTGTGTTGCGATCATTCTTTTATTTATATTATACATCGCTTAATCGAAATTTTTCTATTCTTGAAAAGCTACTATTTTCGGAAAGTTACCATTTTAAGTAAGTTCAAAATGTCTAAGTATATTATAATACTTACTATCTTATGCATACTCTTGCATTTAGCAATTACACGATTATCCTTCCCTTTTTGGAAATTTATACTTCGTTAAAATAAAAGTTACTATTTTTAGTAACGTCCTCGTTTATAAAAATTTGTTAAGTCTCAAAATGTTATACTTATAATATTACTAATGTTTATTATTTTTAATAAGCATTCGACAACTCTTATACCAACCCGTTGACTTTTAAAAGTCAACGTTGGACTTATTTGACTTTTACTATATATATACCTTTTATTTAAATCTGACCCGGCCAAAACGACCCACTAAATCACATTTTCATGACTTGGACAGAAAAGAGATTTTATGCGAAACGACGTTCCGGACAACTTTTTAGTTTTTGCCGAGACTTAAATCTCAACAGAAAATGACCAAAATGCCCTTACAAGAATCTGATGTCGCTTTTATTTTTAATAAAACGCAAAAGTTTGACTTTTGGTTTTGACCCGTTATATCATATTTTCGTGACTTTGACCAAAAAGAGATTTTATACAAAACGTCATTCCGAACAACTTTCGTGTTTCGCTGGAAGGCCGAAACGGACTCTAAAGTGCTCAAAACGGACATTTAATTTACTGACAGCAACTATTATTTTACCATAGCTGTTGGAAACACTTTTAAGTTTTCAAATCTTGTTTTCGTCGTAACTTCTTCGTTATTAGGAGTTACGGGATGTTCGAATTACCAAAACGTACATTATGACGAACTCTATCATATTTCAACATCAAAAATCATTTTTATGGTTTTTCGAACCTCGAAATTCGTGCCAAAGTTTCTGTCCAAATTTACTTGTTACATTTCGAGCCAAAAATCCATTTTCAACCCAAAAATACCATTACAATACATCTAGAATGACATATAATTATCATCTAAATCCATTCGATAGATCAATAACCAAATTCTAGCCTAATCACGCAAGATCCCATGGATTTCATCACATGCAAATATTTATAATCGATTAAATCACAAAAACAACCATAATACTAGTAATTAGAATACTCACAAAGCTTTATTAAGCAAGGTCGGACTCGACTTGTTCCTTTTTGTGCCTAGCCGCGGCTCGAACTCAACCAAAAGACCAAACCCATAATTTTTCCATTCAAACCGAGCTTTAAATATTAATTATCCATCCAAGAACAACCCACTTACCAAACGAAAACACTTGAATCTAACTCGAACTCTAACTAGAAAAATACTAATTGCATGTTACATATTTTTGGTGGGAAGCGTAGGAAATGACGAGGGGATTCGGAAAATATAGGTTGATCGTCTTGCATGTCAAATTTTCTGGCGACGCGGCGGTTTTTGGCGGTCGGAAAAGTTTTACGGTGGCCATGGTGGCCGGCTAGGAGCACACACACACACACACACCTTTTTGTTGTTTGTAAAAATGAATTGAAATGGAAGGAAATATGTTTATATACTTCCCTATTTTGAGCTTTTGGCGAAAATAATCCTCCCCTCTTTTTTCTTTTATATTTTTGACACGCCACACTTTTACTTAAATAAAAAACGACTATCGTGGCTCGGGATTAAACTTCCGAAATAATTTTTATTTTCCGTTACACTTTTCTTGGTATAAAATATTTAATAAAACGTGTACACTTTAAAACACGAGTTTTGGCCAGGAACAAGGAACAAAAGACGACATTCGTAAAATTAATAAATTTACGATCTTAAAAATAATAACGAGACGCGTCGTAACTTTTTTTACGTTGCTTAAAATGTTTAACGAACACGCGGTCAAACGTTGACTCGTGAAACATCAAAAATAAAAATTTCAAATTTCCGTTCACAATAAAATACGAAAATAATTATTTACGACAAATAAAAATTCAAATATCGACGTTCGCTCATACGAATTTATAAATTAATAATTACGACGTCGGATATGCGATCGTCATACGCGTCGTGAAACTCGGGTTGTTACATTCCACCCACCTTAAAGGCGCGTCGTATCGGTGCTCGTCCTTTCTTACTCGCCTTAGTTTCTCTTACGGTGAGACGGCTTCCTTACGATTGCCCAGTCTCACGTGCTCGAACGTAGAAATCACTCGACATAATGCTCGTCTTGACTATTCCGGATGGATGGTCAACAAAACAAATGATAATTCATATTAATAAAAATAAAAAAAAGAAATATAATTACAACTGCTCTTATTATAAGAGACAAGGTACGCCACGAAACATATCCGGGAAAACATGAATCACGTCGTTTCCAAACGAAATACTTTAAATGAAAGATCAACCCAAATCTTAGTTTGGTGATCATTTTAACCGAACAAAACGCACATCCTTACACAAAACTAAAACATACGTCGCTAACTAAAAACAAGATAGGTGTCAATAATCAAAACCGATATGTATTTATATCATTATCCAAATCGCAATACTCATTATTATCCAAAACCAAAATACACATGTCGCCCTTCCGGTCTCATTTAATAATGCCCTACCGGTTGCGAAAAATATTCCGGAGTACACACGACCCCATCAAACGCATTATAGCGCTAACATATAAAATCACATATTCAATTAAGCACACATTCGCCTATTAGTCATTTCAAAATGACTTTATATTTCTACCTAGCTTATCATCACGCTTAGCAACAATCATGCTTGCTTTTTATAAGTTTTAGCAAAATAACCGTGCTCACTTATTGGAAAGCCTCAACAATGGTTATGCTTATCATGCGGGTTCATACCCAACCTTTTAGATTGCTCATTATACCCGGCTTGCCAGATGGCCAAGCTTTTTAGAAATGATCTCGACTAAATCACGGTTAGATTTTTGGCCAACCATAGTCAAGCTTGCGAGTTGACAACCCACAATTGACAATGGACTATCAGGCTTGCGCACCACTCAAGTCAATCTTCATCTACATTTGGGTAAGCATACCCATTCACTCACGTCTTAAGCTGTATCACGGCCACACAAAAGCGACATAAGCGCTTACTATCATTCAAAAGCACATAACACGTAAAACACATAAAGCACATTTTTCACATAGTTCGGCGACGATAATCCCGCTAGAAAACACATATTGTCGAAAGACAAATTGAAAACAATCAAGGAAACAATCAAGCATCATGGGCTCGTTGCTCGTTCGACGAAAAATAAAATAAAAATTTCAACGTTTACGCACCGCGACTAACATAGTCGACTTGGTCCTATCGCATCGCCTCAAATCCCAAATGACTCAACTAATCAAGTCGGGGTAATTACACATATTCCAAGTTTGATACGGTTCGGCTTAAGGCGTTAGCTACTTCGATCGCTCCTCCAGTATGGAAACGGATGTCACCATTCAGCTGGAATACCCGATCTTTTCACTCTTTCATACGCACGCAAAGTCTTTACGTCAAGGAGTAAGGATCACTAACCTTAAGTCAGGTGTCACTTAGTGCCTTATTCTAATCCTCGACGACATCAGGTATACTTACAACCATACTACCACTATATTCCATTTTGGAGAAAGAAGTCTTCTTCACGTCCATCAGTTAATTCATCAAAGGTAACATGTATCCAATGTAGGAGAAGTCTTATACATTTCTCACCTTCAACCTCGGGACTAACCATCTCAGCTTCCACCCACCTTTGGAATCTCTACATTTCCAAGAAGATTCCTTCTCAGTGTCGGTATCAGGTTTACACCCTTAGTAGCTCAAATCTACCATTGCTCATTAGCACACCGACTACACTTGGTCTTGACACGTCCCTATAACAACCACTGATCTTCATTACCACTAGCTAATTTTCACTCCTTTCTAGACACACTCGTTCCGAACAATACCATAGGTATTTCCTCTTCGGAACGACTCGGTCATAATGACTCGCATGAGACTCTCTCCATGCAGTCAATAGGAGTAGGGTTACTTGCGTAAAAATCCGTAGCAGGGTAAAATTACTTTCTTCTTCCGAAAGATTGACCCAAACATTTATCCCAACTATCAAGCGTTTTAATGGTGACGATTTACTCGACATAGCGTAGTTCTTCCTAAAGTATGCATAGTTGATGAAGTTATGCATAATTGAGGACCAAACGACATCATGTCCATCCTCGTTAAAACGTTCCTTTTTCATACGCTACACGCGTAAGTTACAAAAAAAAATAGCATTAGGTGAAAATAAAGGGTTAATACACAAATATATTACTAAAGTTTGCCAAAATGTTCACCTAAGTTACTAAAGTTTTTTTCATTACAAATAGGTTACTCAAGTATACGGATTTATCATTTGGGTTACTGAACCTTTAAAACAGTTACAATAAGGTTACTCAAGTATACGTATTTATTTTTTTGGTTACTGAACCTTTACAAAGAGGCTTATTATTTGGCTTATTTACCCTTAAAAAAATTCACCTGTATACTTGAGTAAACTTGAGTAACTTTTTTGTAACCAAATAGACTTTAGTAACTTAGGTGAACATTTGGGCAAATTTTAGTAACATTTTTGTGTATTAACAAAATAAAATATGATTGTTTCAAAAGAAAGAAAAGAAGATAGCACCATCTCCAATTCTTATTATTTTAAAAAGGAAATTATTCATATATATATATATATATATATATTTCTGTAAAGAAAATTTATTTGACACCATAGGGTCAGTTTATGAAATTTAAAAACACATTTTCCTTGTTTACACAAATAATTTATACAACAAAGTCGGTACAATTCGCGCAACGACATTTGTTCAACACACAAATTTGTTATTGCAATTTCCATAGTTGTAAAATCATCAGTCTACAAAACAATATTCAACATAGTATGGTCAACGGTCACAACAAGTTCCAAAAATAATAATACCCACTCATGGACGTTGCAAGCAAATATCATAGTGCGGAGGATCCACCAACCGGAATCATTCCACACTCGAAGTTAAGTCAATCTAGTAACAAGGCCACTCAAAACATCAACATCCACAATCACACAAAACTCACCATAAAGGATGATCATAATCTCATAACCATAATGATAATAGTAATGCTGGGGATAGTACAAGTACAACTAAAAATCCCCCATTGTTACAATTTCCGGTTCTAAGACTGATACATCCCATCAGGATGATTCTAAGTTTCTAATACATAAACTACATATACATGAACTCTCCTAGAGTTCTAAATAAAAGTTAATAGCTAAAGAGTGCACAATCACCACGCTGGTGATAAGATAAAACTCTGAGGCAACAAAATCCTCAATCTAATAAACCTAAATCTTGAAATCCTCCTACTTACTAGTCCGTGGACGATAAAAGTATGAGGCTTTTGTCTACAGAAAGTATTTCGAGTCTAATTTATAGAAACATAGGGCCCACTGCCCAGAAAGTTTTGGATCAAATGTGAAATTACCATTTTACCCTTATTTATCAAAGCTGCCATTTTCCAAAAAAATTATCGCTCCACTAAATTAAGTGTATCTCCTAAACTGTGCGTCCACAAAAGCCGAAACGACCGCTCAAATCTAAGTTTGTTCAATATCTTGAACTTACAGTTTTACATATTTAGGTGTTGCTATACAAGTTTTTGAACTTATTACTCATTTAAATTCTTGTCTCAATTTTCTGACTAGTTTTGCCATTTCGGCGATATCTCATTCGTCGGGCGTCGATATGACTCCATCCGAATTCCTATATGTATCTAAGAGGTTTCTCTACCTCCTAGTCTAATTTCCCAAGTCTTCATAGACCAAAAATAGTTTAAAACATACCCAACAAGCTGCTATCCCAAAGCAATCCCCAAAGAAATTTTGACAAATTTTTGTAGTTTACGAAAATGAGCGTAATTTGAAATTTATTAATGCTTTTAATGTGAAACCAATAGGAGGTGATAGCCCTAAGAGTCTTCTACAGGTACCTAAATTTTCTTTTGAAAAGTTATTACAAAAATATAGAGTTATACTCCTTTTCCCAACGGTATACCCGATTTGACTAGTTTTACAAAAATAACGATATCTCACTCATCCGGAGGAGATACGACCCTATCTAAAGAACCACATACACTTAAGACATATTACCACATCTATATTGGATTTCCTAGGTGCCTTATGTTCAAAAATAATTCACCATCAACCCCACAACCTCCTGGTTACAAACTGCCGTAAAATCCAATTCAAAATCCAACCAAACACCATTTTAGTTCCTCCAAGCACCAATACAAAGCCATACCCAATGACCTAACACTCTTTCAAACATAAAACTCATATATTTCTAGAATCAAACATTTCATGACTTACTAAGTAGAGGTTGATACGAGAGGATTGAAATGCCAACTTTATTCGAAAGTCCCAAAAATAGTCGTTTCCAAATGACATGTTACACGAGAATAAGTTAATAGTCGTTTTCCAAAACAATGAGGGTTCATGGGCTGACATATAAAAGTCACACTCCCATTAACTGAATAATTTCAAAACAATAGGTTACAAAACAACATATGTGATTTAAAAGCAACGAGAAAATATTCGAACTCGGAGTCGAACAATAAGTCACCCAATGGGATCGACAAACTACGACGAATTAACATCACCAAAAGATGAAAAGTAAAATCGCTAAAAAGTTTCGAAGATAATCGTATAACAACGATGTTTTCATCACGTATCAAAATAATTTTATCATATCGCATCGAAATGTTTAAAGAAATTAAACTCTTCGCAAGAAGCGAATATCAAGATATATATAATCGTATACCATAGAACGAATGCCGTATATATATATATATATATATATATATATATATATATATATATATATATATATATATATATATATATACAGATTATACAATTAAGTACTTGATACCAAGTGACAACCACTAGTTACGCACATAATACGCAATCAAATAATACCACATCAAGCTTCTAAGGATCGTGAACGATGTGCGCGCGGATATCGACAACAGGTGAAAGACTCTTTAAAATTTTACGAGACATTTGTAGTCCATGTTTTGTAAATCGGACTTTAAGTTCACTACAAACTCGTTTGTGTAAGAATTTTCCTCGAAGGCAACTTGGGAAATATTCTTTATACTTTTATATTGTATGTATACTAGCAATCATACTTCATAATACATGCACACGAGTCCCAATAAATGTTTAAATGTACGTTTATAAAACATAATTTCATTTATTAGAAAGATCAGAGTTACATAGGTCCCAATACCATTATAAATTTTATTTCTAAAAGTCACAACACGACTTGATTTCTAAAACACTTGTTTAGTTTATGTCACTACTTCACCGAGACACTGTCCTTGATATCCGCATTCTGTCCCATCCAAGCCATCTTCAATACCTAAACCTGAGATACATGCCTAAAAAGTCAATAAAACGTTAAATAAATTCATAGAGTTTACAAATAACAGTTATAAAGCATACTTGGTTCAACAAAACATATAACATTGCTCGTAAGACAAGTTATAAAAAAATATTGACTTCCAACTAAATGAGCCCATGTACCGAAACTTAACACATTCATCCCGTAGGACGAAATAATGTCCGAGAAGTATGCCACTTCTCCTAATACTAACTACAAAATCTCTGTTTGACAGGGTGGTCACAACTGATTCAGACCCCGGACTGGGTTGTCAAACCCAATAGATCTATTTAATGCATTAGCGTTCACCCACAACAAGGCAAGTAACGGTCACACAGAATAGTGAATGGAATCATATTTAGCATCAAAACAAATTGCGTTCTCATTTTATAAAACAGCAAGTATCCCCCTCGCGGGTTTAAAAACATTTAAAACACTTAAAAGAGGCTATGAACTCACCTTGATCGAAGCCGAAGATCAAATAACCGAAACAATCACGAACTACTCAACAACGAGCTCAACCGCGACCTATAATTTATGTCGCTCGATTACTATATAATGAAGTACGATCGAATAGTGCGTATTTCGCAACTATTAAAACTATATAGATATACATATACATGTGATGAGAAATCCACTTGCGCGTCCTAGATCCTAAAATTCACATAATTGTGTTGCGATCATTCTTTTATTTATATTATACATCGCTTAATCGAAATCTTACTATTCTTGGAAAGTTACTATTTTCGGAAAGTTACCATTTTAAGTAAGTTCAAAATGTCTAAGTATATTATAATACTTGCTATCTTATTCATACTCTTGCATTTAGCAATTACACGATTATCCTTCCCTTTTTGGAAATTTATACTTCGTTAAAATAAAAGTTACTATTTTTAGTAACGTCCTCGTTTATAAAAAATTGTTAAGTCTCAAAATGTTATACTTATAATATTACTAATGTTTATTATTTTTAATAAGCATTCGACAAGTCTTATACCAACCCGTTGACTTTTATAAGTCAACGTTGGACTTATTTGACTTTTACTATATATACTTTTTATTGAAATCTAACCCGACCAAAACGACCCACTAAATCACATTTTCATGACTCGGACATTAAAGAGATTTTATGCGAAACGATGTTCCGGACAATTTTTTAGTTTTAGCCGAGACTTGAATCTCAAAGAAAATGACCAAAATGCCCTTACAAGAATCTGTTGTCGCTTTTATTTTTAATAAAACGCAGAAGTTTTACTTTCGGTTTTGACCCGTTATATCACATTTTTGTGACCCAAAAGAGATTTTATGCAAAACGTCATTCCAAACAACTTTCATGTTTCGCCAAAAGGCCGAAACGGACTCGAAAGTGCTCAAAACGGACATTTAATTTTCGTTATTAGGAGTTACGGGATGTTCGAATTACTGAAACGTACATTAGGACGAACTCTATCATATTTCAACATCAAAAATCAGTTTTTATGGTTTTTCGAACCTCAAAATTCGTGCCAAAGTTTCTGTCCGAATTTACTTGTTACAATTCGCGCCAAAAATCCATTTTCAACCGAAAAATACCATTACAATACATCTAGAATGACATATAATTATCATCTAAATCCATTCGATCGATCAATAACCAAAGTCTAGCCTAATCACACAAGATCCTATAGATTTCATCACATGCAAATATTTATAATCGATTAAATCACAAAAACAACCATAATACTAGTAATTAGAATACTCACAAAGCTTTATTAAGCAAGGTCGGACTCGACTTGTTCCTTTTTGTGCCTAGTCGCGGCTCAAACTCAACCAAAAGACCAATCCCATAATTTTTCCATTCAAACCGAGCTTTAAATATTAATTATCCATCCAAGAACAACCCATTTACCAAACGAAAACACTCGAATCTAACTCGAACTCTAACTAGAAAAATACTCATTGCATGTTATATATTTTTTGTGGGAAGCGTAGGAAATGACGAGGGGATTCGAAAAATATAGGTTGATCGTCTTGCATGTCAAATTTTCCGGCGACGCGGCGGTTTTTGGCGGTCGGAAAAGTTTTCCGGTGGCCATGGTGGCCGGCTAGGAGCGCGCGCACACACACACACACACACCTTTTTGTTGTTTGTAAAAATGAATTGAAATGGAAGGAAATATGTTTATATACTTTTCTATTTTGAGATTTTGGCAAAAATAGTCCTCCCCTCCTTTTTCTTTTATATTTTTGACACGCCACACTTTTACTTAAATAAAAACCGACTACCGTGGCTCGGGATTAAACTTCCGAAATAATTTTTATTTTCCGTTACACTTTTCTTGGTATAAAATATTTAATAAAACTTGTACACTTTAAAACGCGAGTTTTGGCCAGGAACAAGGAGCAAAAGACGACATTCGTAAAAATAATAAATTTACGATCCTAAAAATAATAACGAGATGCGTCGTAATTTTTTTTACGTTGCTTAAAATGTTTAACGAACACGCGGTCAAACGTTGACTCGTGAAACGTCAAAAATAAAAATTTCAAATTTCCGTTCATAATAAAATACGAAAATAATTATTTACGACAAATAAAAATTCAAATGTCGACGTTCGCTCATACGAATTTATAAAATAATAATTATGACGTCGGATATGCGATCGTCATACGCGTCGTGAAACTCAGGTTGTTACAGGTCAAGGCAATCTCTTTGCCCCAAGATGTCTCGAGTACATCCGACCGTCGTCTCATTAAGCTCGAAAATCAAGTCCAACGCTTGATGGAAGCTCATTTTCCTCCTAAACAACTTGTTCAAGTGAACAAAATCTCTTCTTCATGTGAGATCTGCAGTGGTCCCTACGACACTCAATATTGCATGGAAAATCCCGAGCAAGATTTTGTTGAGTATGCATCCTCGCGTACCGTGTCACACCCCCAAACCGGGCCTAGACAGAATGAGTGTCTGAGGGCGTGACGTCATAATATTTCAAACACAAGGCAATGGGAATGACCACTAATGGAAGTTTTGAAAATCAATACTCGTTGCATTTAATCAAAAGTGGATAAGTCTTACAAGATTTCAAATGAAAATTTAAAATGTTGTGGAAGCGTAATTAAGTTTTCAAAAGGCAACGAGTATGAATTATAAATAAAGTCTTGAAAGACGGTATCATATTTCACGTAGACACCACATAGCACATCACAGAAGTCCCAAAGCTAAGCACCTGAGAAAAACATGCTTAAAACGGTCAACATAAAGTTGGTGAATTCATAGGTTTAAGAAAAGTATTTACGAGAACCAAAACATTTGGTGAATATTGCTTTACTTGCAGTATTATGAAAAGCATTTAGTAATCAGAAATGTTCAACAAAAGTAGTGTGGACCACAAGATTTAGCAACGTGTGAACTGTTGTAACACATACAACTTCACAAAAGTATTTACGTTGCACTAAGCTCATGACACCAAGACTCAATAGGTATGTAACATTAAATTATGCCAAGTAAAGAAAGCTTTCCCTATAGGTATCCGACCAAAGATCACCTAAACGAAATCTGACATGTTATACGTTCGTTAGTTCGGTACCTCCGAAACTAGTAAGCGCTACTTACCCGGACGGGGATAATCAGTCCCCATAGATTTATTTATAACACTTACGCTCACTTAACCAGTATGGTCGGTCAAGAAATTAACAGTTCATGACAAGTTGGGCAATTAGTGGTCGGTACGCTTAACTTAGGCAACACGTAAACAGGGAAAATCTCACGTAAAGTACTTGTGTCCAATGTAAAAGTAACCAACGTATTTGTAAAAAGCTTTAATTACTTGCATCTATAAGTAAAAAGAGTGCGATATCAATCATGTAAACGAGTTTATAATCAAACATATAAACGAGTTTGAAATCAATAATGTAAACGAGTTTGTAAACTAGCATGTTTCTCACCCCAAAAGTTATAAAGTATACATAAAATGAGAAAAGCGTTGGGCTATGACCTCACCTTAAGTAAAGTAGTGATTCGAGAATAATCAACAAGTATTAACGAGCAACGAGTTCCTAAACACGACCAATCGAGACCAAAAGTGCCAATTGACAAAAAGAAATGAGACAAAAAATGTAAAGATGATGCCATGAGACCCATTCCATAACGATATACTCCATCCATAAGCTCCTCATTTAACCCCATATCAATTCATAACCAAATCATTACTCATTAAACTACTAATAACTATATTAAAAATAAGACTTCTATGTAAAACGAGGCTTGTCGACACCCATGCGTTGCACCGGGCTTAGTCTGTGGGCAAAACTTGAGTTATACAAGGGTTGTAAGCTACTTTCTTCATTTGAGCACCGTATCAAACACCTAATGCACATAATTTTTATAAAATGCTTTAACTTTGAACACCCGTTTGTCTTTCACC
>BQNB010138940.1:2183-17626 GCA_026074375.1 Tanacetum coccineum
ACATTGACAACAAGGGTAAACGTAAGCATCATGATAACACCAAAGATGATCCTAACAAAAATTCTAAAGTGACTTGTTGGAAGTGTGTGAAACCTGGGCACTTGAAAAAAGATTGCAAAGGTGGAAAAGTTGGCAATAAAGCCAATGGTTCAGGCACAAACGGTTCAGTGGATGGTTCTACCAACTCGCTGAAAGGTCAGAATATGTTTAATAAATCTTTTCAAGTTTATTATGTTACATATGTATATGAAGCTTACTTTTTGCAGGATGATGATGTTGCGTGGTGGGTTAACTCAGGAGCAACAGTTCATGTGTGTAAAGATAGATGTTGGTTCAAGACCTATGAGTCGCTGAATGATGGATCTATTCTTCACATGAAAAATGAGTCAACAGCCTTGGTGCATGGACGTGGTTGTGTAGATCTTAAGTTTAGTTCTAGAAATATTATTTCGTTGTTTAATGTTTTGCATGTCCCTAATATAAGAAAGAATTTGCTTTCTAGTAGTGTTTTGAATAATTATGGTTACAAACAAGTGATTGAATCTAATAAATTTGTTTTATCTAAACATGGTATGTTTACTGGTTTTGGTTATTTGAGTAATCAAATGTTTAGGCTTAATATTGTTAATGATAATATTACTTCAGCCTTTATGTCAACCTCTAAACTGAATGATTCAATCCTATGGCATGCTAGACTGGGCCATGTCCACTTTAAGAGGATGCAAGATATGTCTAAGGACGGGTTAATCCCAACTTTTGACATGGACACTGAAAAGTGTAAGACTGGCATGCTGAACAAAATAACTAAGAAACCATTTAAAAATGTAAAACGCGAAACTAAAGTTTTGGAGCTGATCCACAGTGATTTATGTTATTTGCATGCTACTCCTTCACTGGGGAATAAAAAATACTTTATGACATTTATTGATGATGCTTCTAGGTTTTCTTATGTTTATTTATTACATTTAAATGATGAAGCATTAAATAAATTCAAAGAATTCAAAACTAAAGTTGAATTACAACAAGGGTCCCAAATCAAAAGATTTAGGACTGATAAGGGAGGTGATTACATGGATACTTTGTATTTTTAGTCTGTTGGTATTATCCATGAAACGACTGCCCCCTATACTCCACAACAAAATGGTATATCTGAAAGGAAAAATAGAGTACTAAAAGAAATGATTAATTCCATGTTGTCCTACTCAGGACTGAGTCAAGGGTTATGGGGTGAAGCTATGTTAACAGCTTGTTATTTATTAAATAGGGTTCCCAATAAAAGGAACGGGATTACCCCTTACGAACTCTTGACTAAAAGGAAACCAAACCTGAACTACCTTAGGGTTTGGGGTTATAGGGCAATTGTAAGACTCCCTGATCCAAAGCTAAAAACTTTAGGTGAAAGAGGCATTGAATGCATCTTTGTTGGATATGCTGAGAATTCTAAGGCTTTTAGGTTATATGTCATTGAGCCTAATGATTCAGCTTCCATTAACTCTATAATTGAATCAAGGGATGCTATCTTTGATGAGAATAGATTCTCATCGGTCCATAGACCAAGTCTCAGGATTCTTAATGGAACTGAAGACATTGGTGGTTCAGTGGTCTTTGAAGAGGTCACTGAAGAGGTTGTTCAACAACCTGAACTTGAGCTTAGAAAAAGCAAAAGGAATAGGACTTCAAAGGATTTTTTGGACCTGAATTTCAATTATACTTAATTGAAGGAACAAGGGATGAGGTCTCTGACCAACACTCCTATTGCTTTAATGTTGAGGATGATCCCAAGACATTTGATAAAGCAATGAAGTCCTAGGATGTTGCTTTCTAGAAAGAAGCAATTAATGATGAGATGGACTCCATCATGGGCAACAACACTTGGGTGTTGGCTGATCTACCTCCAAGTTGCAAACCTCTTGGTTGAAAATGGATCTTCAAAAGAAAACTGAAGGTAGATGGAACTATTGAAAAGTTCAAGGCAAGGCTGGTCATTCAGGGCTTTAAACAAAAGTCAGGGATAGACTACTTTGATACTTATGCTCCAGTGGCACATATCAGTACCATAAGACTGCTGATTGTTATGACATCAATTCACAATCTGATTATTCATCAGATGAATGTGAAGACAACTTTCTTGAATGGTGACTTGGATGAGGAGGTATATATGAACCAACCTTAGGGCATCATCATACCTGGCAATGAAAACAAGGTGTGTAAACTGATTAAGTCTTTATATGGACTGAAGCAGGCACCAAAGCAATGGCATCAAAATTTTGATGAAGTGGTTTTGTCTAATTGTTATTTACTTAACCAAGCTGATAAATGTGTATATAGTAAATTTGATGAAACTAGTAAAGGAGTAATCATTTGCCTATGTGTTGATGACATGCTGATCTTTGGTACTAACCAAGTTCAGGTTGACATGGCAAAGGAATTTTTGTCATCAAGGTTCTCTATGAAGGACATGAGGGAGGCTGATGTTATCCTTGGTATTAGGATTAAACATGAAAGTAATAAAATAGCAATTTTTTAGTCTCATTATATTGAGAAGGTACTGAAGAAATTCAATTACTTTGATTGCACTTCAGTTAGTACTCCTATGGATACAAGTAAGAAGTTGATGCCTAATAATGGTCAGGTTGTATCTCAACTTGAGTATTCTAGGGTGATTGGCTGCTTGATGTATGCCATGACTTGTACAAGGCCTAATATTGCTTTTGTTGTTGGTAAACTGAGCAGGTATACTAGTAACCCTGGTACTCAGCACTGGTAAGAAATTCAGCGGGTACTGAAGTACTTAAAGAAAACCATAGACTATAGATTGACATATACTGGTTATCCTTCAGTGTTGGAAGGTTACACTGATGCAAGCTGGATTAGCAACACTGAAGATAATTCGTCTACAAGTGGCTGGGTATTCCTGCTTGGTGGTGGTGCAATTTTTTGGGCTTCCAAGAAACAAACTTGCATCACTGGTTCAACAATGGAATCAGAATTTATGGCTTTAGCAGCTGTTGGTAAGGAAGCTGAATGGTTGAAAAACTTGCTCCTTGAGATTTCATTGTGGTCCAAACCTATAGCACCTATTTATATCCGTTGTGATAGTGGTGCTACATTGGCAAAGGCTTATAGCCAGATGTACAATGGGAAGTCTAGACACTTAGGTGTCAGGCATAGCATGATTCATGAGCTGATCACGAATGGGGTGATATCTATAGAGTTTGTGAGGTCTCAACAAAACTTAGCTGATCACTTGACGAAGGGAGTGGCTAGAGACTTGGTTATAAAGTCTGCTGAAGGGACGGGATTAAAGTCTAACTAAGTCGCTAAATCTAGGACACCCAACTCCCTACTAAGGAAACTTGGTAGCTGAGTTCAATGTGGAAAGCTGAAAGTTCAGAGGACTGAAGCACGTATATTTACATATCATCCCAAGGATGTGCTTAGAACCTGCTGAAAAGGAGGATGAAGTCTTTACTTCTCAATGGTTAATTTCTTTGAAAAAGTGCTTAGCAGGAGCATGAATAAAGAGGAACCACCTATGTAAATGTTGAGATTTTGCCGCTTCAGGGAGCATGGACTTTGGCTCTTACAACATTTATGAATTGGATATGGACACATGACTTGTATAGTGTCAGGAGTTTCTTACGTGTTTGAAAACTTATGTGTGTTTTATCTTCAGGTATTCAAATGGGTTGAAGGTATCAATTCTTAGAACACCCTGATTCTCGAATATTTGAATGTGTAATTTACTAAGATGGAAATTCAATCCTCAGGACAATTTCATTTGCACTTGTTTTGTTTAATGTTCAATTTTTCATGCAAAATAATTGTACTAAATTGGGGAGGATTGTTGGAAATTTAGTGCAATTATGGGAATTAGATCATACTTGGAAATAGGTTTGGAGGTATGGAATGTACACCCATCAAGTCATTGATTTTCCCTGACTCTTTTAGTGGTTTGATTAAATGGGTGGTTATTTGCCTATTTAAGTGTCAGATTTGACTACATTAATTGACCATCTTTAATTTGGTCATGAAATCATTATTCCTAAATTATGGAGGATAATTGATTTGACTGCATTAATTGATCATATTTAATTTGGTCATGAAATCACTAATTCCTAAATTATGGAGGATAATTATAGAAGATATTAGTTGGCAATTAATCTCTCATTAATTCCATAAATAGGTTTTGAGTAAATCCCCTATAAATAGGGATCGCAATTGCATAGAAAAACACATAGAAAACAAAAACATATAGAAATGCAGGGTTCTTGATCTGTGCCTAGAACAAGAACAAATACTTGGTTTTATCCCAAAGAGGTATTCGTGTAACCCAGGCATAATAATCTTCTTTGGAAAGTGATTACACGACTTCAAGTGATATCTGGTAACCATCTTGGTAATTAGCTAGGCTATTGATTGTCTTTACCCTGATCTGGGATCTACTACAACCAACAGAAAATGCCATAATTGTTGAGAAATGCAATTGCCTAAAGAACGATGAGGGATAATAGACGATATGGCGAAAGAAATTTGGTGAAATTCTATCACCAAGTCCTCTTCTGTTTACCACATTTCTTTAGCTAGGTCCGTTTATTCAGTGACCTTCGTTTTTTGATCATCTGAGTATGAACTGACACTAAAGATTGGGTTTAAACATTATTTTATTCTAAATAATTATATTAAATTACCATAATCATCATATTGTTTTGTTACACGTACAAATTACTGGTAAGGTCCTAACTATTTTTGAAGGGTTTGCATGAAGGTGTTGGGTGAATTCCCGGACGTCACGTTATCGGTAAAGTTATCAGAAAAACATGGTATTGTAAATAGAGAGTTAGGTTTCTATGTATACATGTTCACCGAGTCTGTGGTGAGCTTTGTACAGGAGCCACAAACTCGAATTGACCCCCGTTGAATCCTAATCAGCCAAAAATCACGAGCTACGTAGGTTTGGACAACTCAATGTTTAATGTCGTGCGCCTTATGATAGATGATGACTCAAAGGGGATCGAATTGAACATCTTACTTCAGCATAACATCTATCAGAAAAACATGGGTTGGAAAATGTTGATCTAAGTCATGCAACATAGATCACAGTTTTGAAGGTTATAATGGATATATGGAGCAAGATATGATGTGTTCATTGTAGTGATATTTAGAGATCTGCTAACATTGATGCCAACCTAGAATCATTTGTACGTGATAACTGTAACATGGATGTTGTGTCGTTATGTTTTTTAACAGTATGTTAAATTTAAACTTGTTGGTAATGAATTCAGGAATTTTTTTTAGTGAATACTATGTCACCTTCATGTGTTAAAATACTATAAAACTTCATTTGTTAGTTTTGTCTTCATGTTATTTTTTAGAGTCAAGATGTTATAGTATATATATAAGTCCAAGATTATCATATTATATTTTTTTAGAGTCAAAATGTTATAGTAGATATAGCAGTCCAAGATTATCAGATATTTATAGACAGTAATTAGCGAATATTAGGCTCTGCAACAACTCGCGGCCACCTAATACCACGTTTACACTATGGATGATGAAGCTTTCAAATGTTTATAATGGATTTTATATTATTCTTGAAACCACTTCATAATCATACATCTTTCCAATCTACAAAAACATAAAACATGTATCAACTATGGTTAAAAAACTTAAACATCTTCACCTTCTTCTTATCATCAAACTTTCATAAACCCGCTATTTAGAATGCCCTAAGGTTGTTTTGTCATTAAAATTATTGTTTCAAAACATACTAGAAGGTGGTTTTGATATACAAGTTTAACTCGTACTTCATTTTGAACTAGACTTGACATTTTTTAAGAATCGCACATTAGGCAATGTGAAGCTGTTTTCCGCGAACCAACAAAAGTTGAGATTAAATGTATAACATACTGACAATGTTTAGTTGTTTTCTGCGAATCAAGAAAGGTTGACATTAAATTTATGACATACATACAATGTTTAAATGTATTCTACGAACCGAGGAGAGTTGGGATTAAATATTGGCTCAAGTATTTGCCTTTTTGTGATTATACTTATGAAACGATTGATGATGACATCAAATAACGTTACATTTATATCATCATTTATCCAAAATAAATTATCCACTTTTATATAATTATTGCAATAATTGTTACTTAATTGCTTAAAGTTGTTAATTACAGTAATTACAGAGTGTTTTGTGACAACAAGGGTCCCAAATCAAAAGATTTAGGACTGATAGGGGAGGTGAGTACATGGATACTATGTATTTTCAGTCTGTTGGTATTATCCATGAAACGACTGCCCCCTATACTCCACAACAAAATGGTATATCTGAAAGGAAAAATAGAGTACTAAAAGAAATGGTTAATTCCATGTTGTCCTACTTAGGACTGAGTCAAGGGTTATGGGGTGAAGCTATGTTAACAGCTTTTTATTTATTAAATAGGGTTCCCAATAAAAGGAACAGGATTACCCCTTATAAACTCTTGACTAAAAGGAAACCAAACCTGAACTACCTTAGGGTTTGGGGTTATAGGGCAGTTGTAAGACTCCCTGATCCAAAGCTAAAAAATTTGGGTGAAAGAGACATTGAATGCATCTTTGTTGGATATGCTGAGAATTCCAAGGCTTTTAGGTTATATGTCATTGAGCCTAATGATTTAGCTTCTATTAACTCTATAATTGAATCAAGGGATGCTATCTTTGATGAGAATAGATTCTCATCGGTCCATAGACCAAGTCTCAGGATTCTTAATGGAACTGAGGACATTGGTGGTTTAGTGGTCTTTGAAGAGGTCACTGAAGAGGTTGTTCAACAACCTGAACTTGAGCTTAGAAAAAGCAAAAGGAATATGACTTCAAAGGATTTTTTAGACCTGAATTTCAATTATACTTAATTGAAGGAACAAGCGATGTGGTCATTTGGCCAAAAAACTCCTAATTGCTTTAATGTTGATGTTGATCCAAGACATTTGATGAAAGCAATGGAAGTCCTAGGATGTCGCTTCTTGAAAGAAGCTATTAATGATTGAGATTGGACTCCATCATGGGCAACTAACTTGGCGTGTTGTCTGATCTACCTCCAAGTGGGACAAACCTCTTGGTGAAAATGGATCTTCAAAAGAAAATGAAGGTAGAGTGAACTATCTGATAAGTTCAAGCGGCATGGTTGGTCATCGGGATTTAACAAAAAAGGGTCAGGGATAGACTACTTTGATACTTATGCTCCAGTGGCACGTATCAGTACCATAAGACTGCTGATTGCAATGGCTTCAATTCACAACCTAATTATTCATTAGATGGATGTGAAGATAGCTTTCTTGAATGGTGACTTAGATGAGGAGGTATATATGAACCAACCTCAGGGCTTCATCATGCCTGGCAATGAAAACAAGGTGTGTAAACTGATTAAGTCTTTATATGGACTGAAGCAGGCACCTAAGCAATGGCATCAAAAGTTTGATGAAGTGGTTTTGTCTAATGGTTATTTACTTAACCAAGCTGACAAATGTGTATATAGCAAATTTGATGAAACTAGTAAAGGAGTCATCATTTGCCTATGTGTGATGACATGCTGATCTTTGGTACTGACCAAGTTCAGGTTGACAAAGGAATTTTTGTCATCAAGGTTCTCTATGAAGGACATGGGGGAGGCTGATGTTATCCTTGGTATTAGGATTAAACATGAAAGTAATAGAATAGCAATTTCTAGTCTCATTATATTAAGAAGGTACTGAAGAAATTCAATTACTTTGATTGCACTCTAGTTAGTACTCATATGGATTATCAAGTAAAAGTTAAATGCATTAATAATGGTCAAGTTGTATCACCAACTTGAGTATTCTAGGGTTGTTTGGCTGCTTTATGTATGCCTGATTTGTACAGGCCTAATATTGCTTTAGTGTTAGGTATAACTGAGCAGGTATTTCTAGTAAACCCTCATTTCTAGCACTATTAAGCATTCAGCGGGTACTGAAGTACTTAAAGAAAACCATAAACTAAAAAAAATATGTATAAAAAATGTATATAAAAAAAAGAAGTGAAAAAAATGTGTACGGGCTGCCATTTGCTTATGTTTATGTTTATCATAGAGTCAAGAAAAGAAAAAGAAAGAGATTGATGTAGAGTTGTGTAGAGTTTGTATATCTTTGTCCGAGTCTTGGCTTAGCAACCAAATCAGCGTGTATTCTTATAAATAATTAGCTAACCCTTTCACCCCAAATTCACCCAAAGCCACCCAAATATATCCCATCCGTTTCCGTTTCCGTTAATGTTATCTTACACCTACACCCCACAACCCTTTAAAAAGACCTCTTTGACAGTAATGACTAGTACTTGCGCCTAGCGGTGGAGGTTTTGATCATTTACCAAGCCTATGGTAATTTATATGCTATGACAGGTAATGAGTGTTGATTTTCCGTTTCCCATAGTTGTTATAATTTATTATACACCCGAGTGAAAGAGAGAATCCCAAACACTTATGTGAGGTGCTAGTATATACTTTTCGTGCTTTTAATTACGAGGTCTAGAAGGTTGTGTTGTAAAATGCTTTTAAAGAGTATGTTAAATGACCCTAATATTGCTATTGTCTAGGTAGAAAAGCCCATTTGCTTGAGGACAAGCAAATCCCAAGTGTAGGGGTATTTGATGAGATGTTATTTTATACACTATTTCATGGTCATTTAACCCCCTAAATCATGTAAATATGCCCAGATTTTGTGCTTAATCGTTTGTTTTCAGTTTAGCACTTGGATGGCTTTTGGAGGAAATACACGTGACTTGGGCTCATTTGGAGAAGAAACAGACAAGATTACAAACCTAAACCAAATATCTTAAAGATTTATGAATACAGTGGCTAGAGACGGCGTCGCATGCAAAAAGCGACGCCGTCGTGATCTATATAATGACGGCGTCAGGAATTTCACGACGGCGTCAAGACGTGGCCGACTTAAAGAGGATCTAGAATCATCTACGTGGCGATGGCGTCAGGATTTCTAAGCGACGTCGTCCCGTCGATATCTCTATAAATATAAAATCGTTTTTAGGGTTTTGTGGGTGTAACTTTGTATAAACCTAAGGAGACAAACCATAGTCATTCTAACAGCTTTATCGGTCGTTTTTAGGGCCTAAAAACTCATGTACTACCTTGATTCCATGTTTTAATCAAGTAAGGTTATTTATCATTAATCATTTAATATGTTTATGTGTTGTTTGATTGATTTATCATCTTGCTTTATTTATAACATACGAGGCTAAACCCTCCTTTGTACTTAAATATGATTGCATGAAACTTAGGTTGTAGATCCTTTTGATCTTGCTTCTTGTTGATGAATGTGCGCGTTAGGGTTTAGAAAACCAACTTTTGTATGTATCGCTATTGATATGTCTAGGGAAACGCGAGTAGTGTAGAAAGGATACCATCGGTAACAATCTTCATACTACCTTACCACTATCATGGTTGATCCCTCTTAAGTTGTTTCACATGCATTTAATTTACTCTTAGGGGCCTTGTAATAGTCTTCATACTACCTTACTTGTGCGTTGCCTTAACGGAATATTAAATAGACGGCGGGTTCGTGTAATCCATTCATGATCTAGGAAATACTTACACAAATCATCACAAGTGTGATAAAACAACGGATCTAGATTAAGCAATCTGAGGAGTAGTGCATGATTAGGTAAATACAATTGTTTATTATAAATTTATCACCAGTAGATTAGATTATAATTGCTTTAGATAATAGTTAAATAAACCAACCTCTCAAAGCATAGATTTACCTGCTTTCTTATAAATATAAAAACACAAAAAGAATCTTCTCTCAACCCCTATTAATGGTGATAACTCGTATTATATCATTTGTATCATATGTATATAAGAAAATATAAAAACCCAAAAAGATTTTTCATTTTATATAAATTTTTTCAAAAAGAAAATATAAAAATATAAAACTAGAAAGAAAATAGAAAATTAAAAAACTAGAAAAATACAAAAATAGGTTTTTCATGACATGTCTTTTGAAAATCGATAACATTTACGGCCTTAGAAATGTCATTCAATAATGATACAAGGCTGTAAATGAAGTTCGAGCAGAAGCTCAAAATGTTTTAAAACATGTCATATGGCTTGCTATTATTTCAGATAGCAACCCGGTCTTCAATTTAAAGGCAAGTATTTCGTCAAAAAAAAACTTGACCTCACAACGGGAAAATATTTTTTCTCGAGTATGAATTACTTTATATTCATACAAAGGCTTGTGTTTACTTTGTAACATAACCCGTGCTTCCTTCATACAAATTAATGTATGTGTCAGTGCATTTCTTTGTCAAAATAAGAGAAATCTTATCTTTATGGTGTTGATTTTCAAAATAAACTATAATCATCTTTCGGTTTCATCAAAAAATCATTTTCAAAGACAATTTGAACCATCAAATAACGACTACAGCTCATTAAATAGAAAACGGGTCATTATTTGAGCGGGAGAAAATGTCAATTAATCTTCTTCAAAATTCATCAAGTGATAAAAGTAAAAAAGGTTTTAAACAATAACGGATCAATATTTAAAGGGGAGTTAACTAAGTTTAACTCATTTGGGATTTAGATGTTATGTGTTTATGCCTTTAGGGACTAAATAGCAAAATCTTAAGGCATAGTCTTGATAACAAAACCTTTAGGGACTAGTTGTGCCATTAGTGCATTTAGTTTTGGGGTTAATACACAAAAAAGTTACTAAAGTTTGACCAAATTTTCACTTAAGTTACTATTGTTTTTTTGGTTACAAATAGGTTACTCATGCATACGGTTTTATTATTTGGGTTACTAAACCTTTAAAACAATTTACAAAGAGGTTACTCAAATATACGAGTTTATTATTTAGGTTACTGAACCTTTACAAAAAGGCTTATTATTTGGCTTAGTGACCCTTAAAAAATTCACTCGTATTCACCCGTATACTTGAGTAACCTTTTGTAACCAAAAAAACAATAGTAACTTAGGTGAACATTTGGCCAAACTTTAGTAACATTTTTGTGTATTAACCGTTTAGTTTTGCCTTAAGTAAAGTTATTAAAGACAAATGGAGGTAGGTATAAACCTTAGGGGTCATTTTTGCCAAAACCTTAAAGTTTTAAAATAAAAACACCCCCCACCCGTCTCTCTTATTCACTTACACAAACCAAACACACCAATATCTTTTTTCCCCTCTCTTAAATTTTTTCACCCTCAAGAACACCAAGAAATCGTGATGACATCAAATAACGTTACATTTATACAATCATTTATCCCAAATAAATTACTCACTTTTATATAATTATTGCAAGAATTGTTACTTAATTGCTTAAAGTTGTTAATTGCAGTAATTACGGAGTGTTTTGTGAAGACGAGCTAAAAGGCGCACTTTTTGGAGCTTAAACAATGATATTTGAAGATTACTTATTTCTGACTACATACGCCGTATCCAGCAAAGAAGATACGGCGTATCAGCGCCTGGACTTCACAAGAAAACGCGTACGTGTAATTCCCAATATGGCGTATCCTTCTATCTACATACGTCGTATCCAGCTGGATAAACATTCAGAGATCCTGTAATAAATATAATTTGGGAAAGACATATCTGATTGATTGTGAACGTAGCGCGCACTCCAAGGAAATTACCCCTATACGCCGTATTGACCTCATTCAATACGGCGTATCCACCAATTTTCAGAGACTATAAATAGAAGACTCAAAAACGAGTTTTCGGTGTGCAAAATCATATTCTCTATACCATACACATAAAAGTCGATTTTCTGAAGAAAAGAAGAGCATCCAAGGTCAAGCATTGATCACGATTCCATAGAAGACACCGTGTAATTCCTATACTCTTGTAATCATTTATATTTTGGTATCGTTCGGTAAAACGTTTAGTTTACCTTGGTTAATTGATCACACTTGTATAATTACAATGGTTGTAGGCTAATACCCTCGGGTATTAGCCATCTTAATGAAGATTTAATGTTTGGTTTGTTTTAATCCGATTTCTTAATTTATCGTTGATTGTTTAATTATGTTTATCACCTAATACTTGTCTACGTGTTTGAATATGCGACCTATCATATAACTAGGTCTAGTGATACTGACCAAGTGATCTAGATACTGGATATCTCTTCATATCGTGTTTTATATTACTGGACCAATAGGATCACAAATAATGTTCTATCTTTGCCTTTGAATTATGAGCTTAGTTGGACCGGCAGGTGACCCGTATGTTTCAACAAGTACGTTCTTAATTAATTGGTAAAGACTTGAACAGTGAACTACCAGTATATAAAATACCGTCAAACAGTAAGTGGGTAAAGTCTCGATGGGCTAGGGTTTAGCAAGATCACCATTGCTTTAATCCTTAGATAGATTATAATTAAACTAAAAGGATGCTTTATGCGGATACGTTAATTGTGACAGGATTCAACGTGTCTAGGTCTTAGGATGATGTCCCGCCTAAGTCGTAAGAATGATATGCCGCTTCAAGATAAGTAATCATTGCACTAAACAAACAAACCAACATTTAATCGGATTTAATATGGATAATACAATTTTCTATCATTTGGCTTGTACCACTCTTTTATCTTCTGATTGTATTCTTGCATGCTTATTGTGTTTTGAATTGATTATTGTCACCATAAAACCTGTGCCAGTCTCTCAAGCTGAAAACCCCCCATTATCATTAGAACTAGGTTTAGCATAGGTTTAACAAGTAATTAGAATTAACTAGATTAATTAGATTAACTAAAATACTGATAGAATATAAGGTTAATGACCTCGCTCTTAGTGTTCGACACCCTACTTACCACGAAACTCCACCCGATCGGGTACACTGCCCGTTAAAGTGTTGTTTTAGGATAAGTCGGCTAAATATAAATTTAAAACTTGGTAATCAATAATTTGACCCTACACGACAACACATCAAGTTTTTGGCGCCGTTGCTGAGAAGTGAAAAAGTTTAACCTTTAATTTTATTAGTATTTTTAACCCTTAATTAGCATAATTTAATTCTGTTTGTATTTAATTGCATTGTGTGTTTAATTGTGTGTTTAAATTCTCGCATTATTTAATTGTTTTCTAAGTACTCTGTTCTGGTAGACCACCTGATACATCGTATCCACCAGTTGGATACGACGTATCAAACCTTCTACTCAGACAACGTATTGATTGTTGCAGTCTAAACAACGTATCTGTTCTTCCAAACAATACGGCGTATTCTGCAAACTCAATACGACGTACTAGCATTCAACAGATCAATACGGCGTATTCAAATCAATTGAATACGGCGTATTGATCACCTAACACAGTAGCAGTAGTGATTTTTCGTATTCGGTTTCCTATTTTTTTGTGTTCTCTTCCCCGAGGGCACATCCTACTGATCATTCATTCGTGTTCTCAGGAAAGCTAAGACAAGAATTATGGCGAAACCTGCATTCGAAAATAACATTCAAAGTAATTATGATTCGGACAATGCAACACATGAGCTCAACAAGAAAACCACGATTAAGATTGGGGACGAATTTGTGAAAATACTACAAGATAATGCCTTCAATGGAATAGACGGGGGAGACGTTATCGACCACTCTGCAAAAGTGCTAGAAATATTAGAACAGATCAAGATTCCTAATGTGGACAAAAATCAACTTCGGTTGCACGTTTTCCTAATTTCGCTTAGTGGACATGCAAAGGAATGGTGGGATAATGAGATTAAAGGTACAATCCCCACTTGGAATAAATTGGGTGAGAAGTTTTTTCAAAAATATTATCCATTATCCCATACTTGCAATAGTAAAATCCCAGACGACCTGGACAACGGGACAAATTATCTTGAATTTCTAGAATGGTTGGGATCCAAATTCAAAAACCATTAGAACATGGACAGAAGCACTAAGAATGAGCTATGGAATTTTTATGTGAGAGAATATAGCACAGAGGGATCAATAAGCAACGTTGACGAATGCGACGAACCCCACAATAAAAGCCGAAAGAAAAATTCATGTTCTGACTCGTTTTTAGGCCTTATTTGGACGCACAAGAAGGGAATGGAATCTACAATTTTGAAGAAAGTAATCAGTATTCTCCTCCAATACCAGTTCCCATCGATTACGACGTCAATAATCCAGATGAAGTATGTAAATCCGAGGAATTCAAAGTCATACGATACTCAATAGGGACAGATGAAGAATTCATTACCATCAGTCCAAGCAAATACGACACTTGGGGAAAAACCTATGGGTCCATGTCTTGCATCTACCACGACCTCTTCAACAAAAAGTTTCGCGGATAGCTGGTGAAGCGCACCAAATAGCAAAAAAATAAGAAGAAAAAGTCTAACTTAAAGACTGGTGAAAGAAAAGTGCTTACCGGGAGACAACCCGACTGTTTTTAATTGTTTGATTGTAATTTTAAATTGTTTGATTGAGTCTGTCTTCCCAGACATTCAATACGGCGTATCGAACATCTATGGATACGTGATGACATCAAATAACGTCACATTTATACCATCATTTATCCCGAATAAACTAATTACTTTTATATAATTATTGCAAGAATTTGTACTTAATTACTTAAAAGTGTTATTTGCAGTAATTAAGGAGTGACTTGTGAAGACATGCTAAAAGGCGCATATTTTGGAGCTAAAACGAAGATATTTGAAGATTGACTATTTCTTACCAATACACCGTATCCACAAAAAGAGATACGGCGTATCAGCGCCAACTCTTCACAAGAAAACGCGTATTATCAATTCCCAATTTAGCGTATCCAACTCCTACTATACGCCGTATCTAGCTGGATAACTATTCAATGATTTAGAGAATAAATTATTTTGGGAAGATATATCAGATTGATTATAAACTTTGCACGCAATCTAAGGGAAACACCCCAATACGCCGTATTGGCCTAGCCCAATATGGTGTATCCAAACTTTTTTAGACACTATAAATAGAAGACTCAAAAACGAGTTTTCAGTGTGCAAAATCATATTCTCTATACCATAAACATAAAAGTCAATTTTTTGAAGAGACGAAGAGTAGACAAGGTCAAGCATCAATCGTGATTCCATAGAAGACACCGTGTAATTCCTATACTCTTGTAATCATTTTGTTTTTGGTATTGTTCGATAAAACGTTTAGTTTACCTTGGTTAATTGATCACACTTGTATAATTACAATGGTTATGGGCTATTACCCTTGGGTATTAGCCATCTTAATGAAGATTTGCTTAATTTATCATTGATTGTTTAATTATGTTTATCACCTAATACTTGTCTATGTGCTTGAATATGAGACCTATCATTCAACTGGGTCTAGTGATACTGACCAAGTAATCTAGATACTGAGATAGCTCTCCATATCGTGTTTTATATATCTGGACCAATAGGATCACAAATATGCTCTATCTTTGCCTTTAGATTAGTGAGCTT